>WOGR01012514.1:0-10172 GCA_015342045.1 Leptinotarsa lineolata | reverse complement strand
GTCATCAGCATTCAAGGAAATCAGCAGGTTGTATTCGTTGTGTAGGTAAGTTTTTAGTATGATACACTTTTTTATTAGAAGCATGAAATTATCCACGTCAAAAGGCAACCTTTATAAGGAGGTGCCACTCAATTTTCCTAAAATGTAAGGGTGGTAACCAACCCCATCTTCGAAAAAAACTCCTCGTAATGAAAGTAATTCTTACTTTTTTACGAAATTAAATGGACACGTATTAGCAGGTTGTCATAAAAAGCAAAAATTAATTTTTTTATGAAAGTTCGGAACGTAAATTGTACCTTGAGAACAATTTGGTTTATTTTAAAAAGAAGTGAAATCAATAAAAATATCTTTAAAACTTCAAATTATCTCGAAAACTAATCATTACAAAAATTTTCTTTCAACAGAGTTGTAAAGGTATTCGAAAGACCTTTGAAACAAGATGCCACTCGACTTACTTTTCCTATCTAAATAAGGGTCGTCGGACCCACCCCTCCGGGGGATGCATACTACGAAAAATCTGATTAGTCTGAAAGGTGTCCCCCTTTACTTAGAAATCTACGTGCCCGAGCTTTTTAAAAAATCTCACTTTTTATATTGAAAAACGGCTCTGTTGTTACACACTGTTTAAATAGAAAGCTACTATGACAACTTGTAACATTATATTTTTCCACTTTCCATTTTATACTGTTCGCTAGACAATCTGAACACAAAAACCCTTCTTATCGATTTGAATTGTAGATTGTAACATATCAATTATTCAAATCATTTGAAGGAACAATTCGTTGATTTATAGTCAGTCTTCAACTATGCCCACTGCCTTTATGTGAAAAATACCAATTATTGAAAATTTTTACAGATCTAGGATACTTCTGAGCAGCCATAATCAGAATGCTAACACCTATTGGGAGTCCATATAACTTTTATCCATGTACATGTACACGTGTCGAGGTGTTGAAAATGATGGTTTGGTGTTGGGATAAAACTCCAGTAATATTCAACATTTCAATTAGTTATGCAATTCAGCTATTTCATAACGTCCCGAGACTGATAAACAGCAGAGCAAAATACGTATATATGTGCAAATAACAACATAACTTGTGCTTTATCTGAACCGAAATGATAGTGCTCAAGGCGAATCCAATCTCCCCCCAATCTTTGCGGATGATGGGAAATCGGATGGAATTTACCGATAACTAGACTACCAATGCAATTCTCCGTGCACATTTTATGAATTTATGCAAAATCCATATCCGGTGATAAACCGAATGTCCAACGTAGCGTTTCAATTTAGAACGTTTATTAGTGACACGAATGTTTACATTTCCGTATCTCGTTCGATAGATTTTCAATAAACCTGCAGGATTCAATCGAATGGTGGCATCAAATTTGTGCCACTGTCAGTGCATCTCATCACGAAAGAGCACGACAAGGTCATGCTGATTCAATACTTGTGACTATATAATAATTACCAGATATATTCTAATATTTCATAATTGTAGGTTATGATGATAGAATTGGAAGTTATTTCCAATGCATTCAAATATAGGTTTCAAGTGGAAACAAGAGCTCTCCTTCCTTTTCAGAAAAAAATGTTCAGGCAACTGAAACTATACTCATATTTCGTGATAAATATAATGGAAATCGTAGAAATCCATATTTCGCGACCATACGTTGGGCGCCTATTTGTTTGATTTAACTCTGGCTCTGAGAATAGATGCTTACCATCAAAGAACTGACGTTCGATTTTTCCGTTGGTATCGATGTCTATGAGCAATGGTACCGTCACTTCTCGACCACCCCTAATTCTCCGAGCCAGATCTACAATCCTCCTTTCAGGGCGTTTATAACTGTGATAGGAACATCAAATCACGTTATTAATTTTCTCAATGGATATTCAAAATCAATACCAACTCAAACAAAGTGGTTCTTCTGAGAACTGTTCACAATTGAACATAATGTATAAATTACATAACAATGGTTTAGAGCCTTGAAAGCACCCATATGAATGATCATGATTTTCACCGATATGGTGATATACCAAAACTGAATGAACGTGTGAACGACCGGAGTAAGGTTACACAATCAGGACCAAAAAGGGTAACCTGAATGTATTCATATTCAATATTCCTCAATTGAAGCTACATGATGAATGAGTACCATTATGCAAATGCAGAAGGTTTACACAACAAGTTTTATGTGTTATAATTCTACAAAATGTTATTATATAACTTCCAACATTGTGAAAATATTCAATCTTGAGTAAAAAGATGGAAAATTTGTGTATACGTGCATTGGCTGCTTATGCTCGAGCCTTCAAATGGAATGAAAAGATAGGTGTGCTAATTGTCAGGAGAGCGAAATAGGATTCGTGTTATTTTCCCATGAAATGTTGATGTATAATAGGAAAAGAGTTGAAAACAATATTCATGACTAGGGATTCCTAACATTGGAGAGAAATATATCCGTGAATATACTTGTAGAGAACGTTCTTTCAAAAATATAGGGAACTATGGACAAAGACGATAAGGTATGGATAATTTTTCTGGGGTCTTAGTTTTTATGTAACATTAAATTCGAACATATTCTCTCTCAATATCATATTTATGCCTAAGCCTTCATGAAGTCGCATTTTGCCAATGTGAACACATTCATATTTGATGAATGATTTTTAGAAAATTTTCGAATGAAATGCATTTGGAAAAGCAGAAAAATTCATACATCGGATAGAAACATCAGACCTCGTAGAAAAATCATTCTCCCACTCTCCTTCTCATCATCACTTGACAGTTGATAACAAGTTTCGGTAAGATTTTCCATACAACAATCCATACATAGAATCGATGAAGAAACCTAATTGTTACAAAGTGGGTGTATCAAATGGATACTTTGACGTCTAATTACACCATGAAGACATTTATTGGGAGTAATCTCCCACAAAGTGAAGTAATGGTTGAGGAAGTATCTACTGAGAGCACAAAAAATTTCCATGAATTATCATGGCTGTCACCATTTCCTGAACTATAAGACGAATATGTTTCCATTCTTGCATTTCTCTTCAATGAAAAATACGCCATTGTCATATTTTTGACGGGAAATAATATTTTCTGCATACATTTTAGGATGAAATGTGGCTGGCCTTGATCTTTTCAATGACAGATTCTCTAATAGTTTTCCTTCCACGGATGTAAACTGATGAGGAATACTCTTGCCCTGTTTTCTTGCTGATGACAGTTTGAAATTGGAAAATATGCTAGGTTGAGACAAAGTAGCACAATGAATTGAAGAAATTGAAGTAAACTTTGCAATTCTTTGAATTTGTTGGCCAAAACTCTACGAATTCATCGCATTTCTGTAGAGGTTCTATAGAAACCATTATGTTTATTTTACGATGTAATACAGTATTTGAGATCTGATAATTGCCAATTTGATAAAAAAGACTGAAGCAATATTGTATACGATCAAATATGAACATAATTTTTAGTACTACATGCAATGAAGTGAAGCATAACTCCTCAAACCACTGGTAGTAAAAACACACATATTATAATAATATTCGAAACTCACGCACAAAAACAGCAAACTTTTCTTTTTTATGTTGAAATTATGCTGATATTTTAGGCAAAAAAATGTTTTGACTTTCTACTTCTCCATCTTTATTGAAAATGTGGGAATCTTCCAAAGAAAGGAAGAAAGCAATCAATTTCAGGATATAGATTCTATACGTGCAGATCATGCGAAGAAGTAACTTTCAGACACAAACTGGTAGTCGAAAAGAATATTGCAGTTCAGGTGTTTGGGAAAAGTACTTGTTTTGAGTTTCATTCTACGCCAAATGTCCTAGTTTCGCCTTTCATGATATAATATGATTTTGTAAAACGTTTTAAATAATGTGAAGTGGTTGCTTCGCACTTTCTCTCACCTTGGAATCCTCATCTCTGGAACAATTTAACTATATATTGCTGGTGGATGTCTAAAGCCTTCGTTAGCACCTGAAAATTGTGAACCTTACACGGAATCGTCAATAAAAATAGATGAATTGAATTCGGTGTAGGAAATTTAAATTCAAATGTCAGCCAGAGAATATTCACCTATATCATCGAACTCCACAAAAGCTCATTATTTTGAATATCTGTAATTGATGTTCCATCAATAACTTTGTGTTAAATCACCGCAGCTTTAAATCAACCTGAGGATGTTTTCAACTCTCGGTCTTTTCATGTATTGATGTAACTTCGAAGTATTCTTCGCATTCTTTTTTCAATTTTTTCATGGCTCAAGTAAGATTCAATTTGAATTTTTTTGAGAAGAGAAACATATTATTTTATAACTTATTAATACAACAATACAGTTTATTGTACGATTTTCCCTATTGAGGGTTTTACAAAAACCACGACACGTGTTTCGCTATACAATAGCTTCCTCAAGCGTTAACGTTAACGCAATGGGTCTATTTCTCCCTTCGCTACAACCCACGAGGATTTATTGAGAATCACAATTATTCAAACTCGATCAAATAAATCCAAGTTTGATCGAAGCTGATTCCGTTCTGTGGTAAGTGACTTTTTAGTTCAGCTGGCAAGAGTGGTACCATCAATCGCTGAAAACTGAATCAGGTCTGCGGCAGGGCAGATATTGAGTAATTGGTACCATGGTTCATTTTCCTCAATCAAGTAAGAACCTGATCGGCAGTTAATTACTACCTTGGTCAGGTAGGTAGGAAACTCAGATGCCCTGCTAAGAACGTCTCCTGTGGAGCGTTTCAGGAAGCTTCTCTTCTGTATTTACCAGCCAGAAGAACCTATCGTGGTCTTCTCAGATAATCTGTAGTCATTTAGGCCGAAATGTGCTGCTCTAGAATTGTACTTGTAAACCATCTTCTGAAAAATCCTTTATGGCGGCTATGGTACCCTATAAAATTCTAGTTGAACGGTCAATATTGAAGTTGTTAGACGTTCAAAGTGCAAGAATTTCACCTCAATGTTGCAGCGACCTCCCCATATGAGGACATCGGTACGTCAGCTATACCTGACTGTACATTGGATTCTGCCATACAGGACATTTTGCCTGTGGTTTGGAAGATTCAACGTTTGAGCATTAGCGTTTGGGGAAGGAGATTGTTTCTTTCCTAATGCAGACGCTGCTTCTGCTGCTTGAGAATTTGGTGCGAAGCATATTCAAAAGATATTCTGCTAATGAGGAGGGGATAGGTGGCTATCTTCCTATGTTTGGTAACGGGATCAGGAGTTGGAGAACTCTGAAGGTCTGGCTCTGGATCCGATTTCACAGTTAGGAAAATTGGAGACGATAACTCGACGTCCATTTCCTCTATAGACTCAGGTTCAGAGTTCTTAGTCACTTTATGGTCCACATATGTTTCAAATTCCTTTCAATTTCCTCTTTGCAATATGTTTTATTCCTTTGCATTGAAAAATATGTCGCATTAGGGTAGTGAATCTGTTCATCGAAATTAAAAACAATAAATCAACACAGAAAGAATGCCAATAAAAAGCGATATTTTTTTGATATTGCCAATTACAGATGATGAATGAACTGAAATTGCTCATAGGAAATATGAACGTCGACATTTCAATAAATTGAATATATGGCGTCGAAATAATTTCCGTGTCAATTTCATCTTCGACAAAAATGTTTTGTCTATTTTGAATAATTCCGGTCGATTCAAAATGAACGTCAATAAATCAACCCCCACAATTAGCAGTCCAATTCAAAATAATCTGAATCATTATTTTGTCTCCGCTTTACATTATCTGATATTTTACTATAGAAGAACTGAACAAAAGTGTATCTACTCATGATATTTTCATACTTGGTTAATAGGTTTATAACGATTCTCGAGACCCCTTTATTGGAAGTTAAATGAGTAGGATTTTGAGTTTAAGTTACAAGGAATTGAATTCACAAGGAGTTTGAGTTAAAAGGATCTACATCATCTAGTTTCGCGTTGAGTACAGACTTGGTTTATGAGGTGTCGTCTATGGAGCGTTGAAAAATTATTTTCTTCGGGATATACTTCATTTTTGTCTAGAAAAAACATAGATCATAGTATTGATCATGGAGCTGGTCATTAAACTTGATATAGAATATGATAATACGCTTTTTCTGTTGGGTAATGATCTCATAACTCACACTTTTGAACCAATCACAGTGGCCAGATTCATAACCTCTAACCTCAGAAACCAATCACAGATGACCAAATTAATAACTCAACAGTTATGTGGAGTTATGAAAGTGTCTGTTCATTGGGAAAGAAAGGATTTGGCTTTCTACTTCTTCATCTCCATACAAAAAATGTAGGAATCTTCCAGAGAAAGGATGGAAGCAATCGACTTCAAAATAAACTCTTCGGAAAGATTATTAGATCATACAAAGTTATAAGAAATAACTTCTAGACACAAACTGGAAGAAAAATGAATAATATACTTGGGAATATTGAACCAGCTGTGTTCACATTCCCTTGGATCATTGTCTTGAATTCCCATTAACAATTGGGGAGAGCTTTTGGATGATCCCGAAACCACTCCATAAGGCACACAATGATGAATATTACAGCAAACTTCGCCTTAATACGTAAACACCATGTTAATGCCTATTACATCATCTTATTGTTGGAAGTACACAACATACGAGTATACTATACACGCCTTAGTTGCAGTTTAAATTATATATGAATTAATTCTGGCTTCCCGCCTCTCAGCATTCATATGTATATCATGCTACATCAAGTATGCTGGCACCCACGTTGTACAGGGATAACCTTTCGCAGTAAACAAAAGCGCTCTCGAATCAAGGGCAATCGTGATGTGCTCATTGAGTCAGGAGAATTGATAGAGACACCGCAAAGGGGTAGTTGATTCGCTGCCTGTTTCTGAAATATGTATGGAAATCGAGAATACGCCAAGGTTGTGTTATTGTATTCGTACGAGTTTGTTTGATATCGGGATATGGGCTGTTGGGAAATTAACAATCGTATCAGAATCACCGACAACAGAATATACCTTTCAATGCAGATTCCATGGCTTCGATAGACTTCATTATCTTCACTGGAAATTGAGTCTTTCTGAATTGTTTGATCTAATTGTTTTTATCTATTCTCCCAACAGGGACTTCCTAAATTTGATAATTGATAACGGCCACCATGTTGAAGCTACATCTGTCAAATTAATTAGTTGTCATTCTTTCAGTATATTTTGCCAAATCACCATCTAACAACACGTGAAAGTAAACAAAATTGTTCTGTCGAAATAGGTATTCTGTTCGGGCAACATACCGCGCGCTTCGCCTATTTACGGTCGCCATAATCGTTCTACCGAGAGGACTATTCGCAATGTGGTGAATGAATTTCGAGTTCACTGGTTCATTAAACGATCGTTCAACGTCTAAGGGATGCAAGATCAACCAAAACTATCGCTGCTGTTTGTGAGAGTGTGCAGGAGAATCCGAGGCAGTCGATTTCGCGTCGCTCACAAAAACTCTGCCTTTCGCAGACCACAACTTGGCAAATTTTGCGTCGTGACTCGGACCTGTCCCCATACAAAATTCAACTGACTAAGAAACTCGTTACAGTATGATTTCTCATAGAATAATTCTCTAGCTTTTGCACATAGACTATAAACTGAATAAAAATACATTACAAGTTTCTGAGAAACCCTGTATCATTATTCTGCAAAGTTCACAACTATATTTGTTTTTTCTATGCCTCGTGAACTTCAAATATCGCTTCGCATCAAGCTCCGACAATTAGTTTTCAAATTAGGTGTAAAGTTATCATGAGTGGGACAAGGAAGTCCAACAATGGTATTAATTATATTATTCGTGAACGGGGGCTTAGACCATTTCCCGCATTTTAAAATTCGGGAGCACAGTGTGTTTATTATTGAGTGTGGAAAATACGAGTTCTGGATTATTTTTCATAGCTTTTACCCACGATTGGGGATTGAATTGCCGTGTCTCATTCCAGATTGTAGCCAAGGGAGAGGAGCTAATAAATTGGATGAGTACTACCCTTATTATTTCTTCTGATCATTGCTTTTCTTCTGACACGCAATTGCGCCACCAGCCTAGTTATTTTCAGTTATTTTTATCTACCTAGTTCATATAAATAGATTAGAACTGTTTCAATCCCTAGTACGTATAGGGCTAGGCATTAGTATATGGACTTTGTACAGTCACGTAATATAGATACTCTCTCTTTCCTAGAATTGAGTTGCATCAATTGAACTACTTAGGAAACACGAACCACCCGTCTTCACTAACCCGTGTTCTACCCTACCTTAAATACTGACTTTCGGTAGAGCACTATGAAATTTTTATACGGTTTCCCCCTTTAGAGTAACAACTAATGAATTCTTTCAAAATATTGGAACTCCTTTTGAGTCAGAAAAACCCCGTAGGAAACTGAAGGTAAAAAACCATAAACAACGTAGACAACGACGTGTGCTCGCTGAATGGACTCTGGTGCAGTTGGTAACTGACCCAAATTTTCATCAAAAAATCATTTTCAGCGATGAGGCTTATTTCTGGATGAATAGGTACGTGAACAAACAAAATTGTCGAATTTGAGATGATACCAGTCCACATGAGATCAAAGAGTGTCCAAGAGTCACTATTTGGTGTGGATTTTGAGCTGGCGGCGTCATCGGTCCATATTTTGCTATTCTATAGCGTATGTGACTTTCCACAAGAGAATAGTAAGCTTTTAAGTATCTCAGCTGAAGGATTTCTTTGAGTTTCCTGAATTTTAATAAGATTTTCATCAATTTATCAGCTGTATACTTTATATGGAGATCTCATTGTAGATTTGTTCTTGTTGTATATGAAATAGTGTACCAGCAGCGATCGTTATGTGATCGAATAGAGGCATTCTGACAGAGTTTCAATAAAATGGAAGGTAACATGTTTCATCAAGATCAACAGTTAATGAATTTTTATCCAACCACTGTTTTACAAGAGGAAATTCCGTTTCAATGGTGATTTTGAGAGAATTCCAGTTATCAGCTTCATGAAAGATAGCTGTGTCATCCACACAACCAATTATACTACTCTTATTTTTCAATGAGAATATTTCATTTATATATACATTGTATAGAATTGGTCCCAGCACAGAGCCTTGAGGTATGCTATAGTCGATCTCTATTTCTCCACTCAATACGTCATCAATTCTAACTTTCTGACTTCTTCCCGTTAAATGACTTGAAAACAGTTCGTGAAAATAGATGAATATAGAAAAAATCTGCAAACAACAAATTGGGATGATCCCCAAGGCACGGTTTCAGGACTTGTCCTTTTATCAGTTTACATTATTAATTTGTCAAATAGAAGTTTTGACGGTAATTCATTGTGAATGACACTGTATATGTAGTGGATTCAGATAGCTGTGATGAGATCGTCGAAGTTGATATGTCAACTTGAAAATATAACTTGAGTTACAATTTGCTCCCTTTAAATATCGCAAAAACCAATTTCATGATATTTCCCTGCAGAGAAAAACATCAACCAAAATTCAATGAATCCACAGTTCGGAATGTTCAGAGATATAAATAGTTAAAAAAATAAAATTGCACGCTAAAATTGAATAGGACCCCGACAATTAAATAGACATACATGTTTTCAATTTTATATTTTCTACATTCAATGGTCATAAAATTCATGTTATAATCTCACAATTAATTAGAGAGTTGAGATGAAATTATTCAAAGAAACAGTTCAGAATACTGCATTTTATCGAAAAAAAGGAAAATGCTCACATTAAATTAACTCAGCTCCACAGTAGTGTATTTTACCCTCATTCATAATGAAGCAGTGTTGTTGATACAGTTTTCAAGAGCATTTATTTTTGTTCAGAGTGTTTAGACCATCCTAGTTGGCCAAAGTTTCATGTTTGATCACATTAAATTGACTACTGACAGTTTCGCACGACTTTTGTTGAACCAGGGTCTAACTTTGAGTTTGACCTTCTACAGTGGGATATGTAGATGTCCATAATATATTGTAATAACTGCCATTGTGTTAGTAACGAAGAAATTTCACTCATAGAAAATATAAAGTTGATGCATAACAGATATCCTCATTTAGGTCAGTCACAATATTCAATAAGAAACTCGATATCTTTTCAACAGACTAAACTTTCAATAAATTTATGATTGTCGACCTTT
>WOGR01012510.1:0-10173 GCA_015342045.1 Leptinotarsa lineolata | reverse complement strand
ATGATTTTCACTATAAAGGGTTTTACAAAAACCAAGGCACGTAATTTGCTATACAATAGCTTTCTCAAGCGTTAACACCAAGTTACTTCTGAATTACAAGTATTTTATACTCTAATCTGTTACGTACTTTCTACATAATTCTACCTGAAAAACATCTACCTGGAAATAAACAGATTCAATGATGGCGAATTATTCAGTTCAGTTTGATCGTTCATGAGATATTGAGAGTCTTGATATTTGTACATTTCCATTCTCTCAAAAAGGTTAAGTTCCAAACAGTTCTTCTGGAGGGGCTTGATTTCATTATTGGTTTCATGTTTCATCAAGTAAGTAGCATATGTGGAGTTCATTTTTGCATTCTGGAAACTATTTCTGTCTTCCTTTATGCGGGCTCTGAACGTTGCTCCAGTTTGACCTATATGAAACATCTGACATGACCCACTTGATGATTCATTTACTCCAGATTTTTCTGAAACTGTAATTTTATCCTTGTTATTCTTAATGTGCATGTCTAAGTTGTTGTTGGTCTTGAAAACAATATTTACACCTTTGTAGTGCAGAAAATTCAAATTATTCGTAGTGGGCAGGCCTAAGTAGGTTGAGGTTGATATCTTTCATCCTCACCTCTTCGAATTGGGTAAACTTCCTCCAAAGCTTGGCCTTATAACTTTTTCGATAACAGAGAATGTATTACTGCTATCGTAATCATTGTTGACGGATATTTGTTTTATTATGTTCAGTTTTTTATCGAAATTCGCATCTGACAAAGAAATATTTATTAGTCTGTGGATCATACTGTTGAATGCTGCTACTTTGTGCTGATATGGGTGAGTGCACGAATTATGAATGATGATATCTGAGGTATGTGCTGGTTTACGATGGATTGAAAAATCATTTTTTTTTGTTAACTTTCGTTATTGTCAAGCCAAAAAATCCATAGAGTCGTCCTGTTTTATCTCCGTGGTGGATGTGATAAAAAGTTGGAGAGAATTGAAAACTTAGTCAATTGTCTGTTCGTTCCTGTGAAACATACCTGGATATCATGGTGGGTTACCCATTATAAGACCTTTGTTGGATGAGTAAAACGTTTCATTGAATTAGAATTAATTCTGTGACAAACGAACCATAAGTGAGTCTAATATTCACTGTTTCGCTACAGGATTGATAGACCTACCGTCCGATAGATTCCATACAAGAGTAATAATAATGATAGTAATAATAAGTCGGCTTTATTGAAAAAAAAGACAGAGGAGAAAGATGTGATTGGTAGTTATTGGTATTTATAAGCGAAGACTAACTCAGAGCTACTCAAACTCGACCTACGAATACCTCTCCATTATCAAACGCTTACTAGCTACAAGAGGAAAAAATACATACCGAAATGATAAAACAAAACATATTGATGGAATGATTACTTGAAAAATTGTTGAATTATTGATATATAAAATTGATCCGTTGAAGGTATAATAAAAATAGTTGACATCACTGTCCTCAAGTTGAATCTCTTCAATTTCTCTGGCAAAGGATTGTACATTTTCACAGCACTAAAAAGAAATGATCTCTGAAACAGGGCAGTGCGATGCTTTGGCATGGTTAATTTGTTCTTATATCTGATATTAACCGAGTGGATGTTTTCACGTAGAATTAGTTTCTGTAATAAAAGAGGAGAGTGAGGGAGGGTAATTAATTTGTGGACAAAGCAACCGAGATGAAGTGTCATTCGGTTTCTCATATTAAGCCAATTGGAATTTTTTAGGGCATTAGAGATGGAATTGTACTTACGAATTCCATAAAATAGACGGCAACAAGAATTTTGAATGTTGATGAACAACTATTCTTATAGTTATCATTTTATTTTTATTAGGTTTAGCGAAGAGTTTGAAGAGCTCAAACATGTAGGAAGAGACCAACCATGTACTTTCTCAGATCTTCCATGTAATAGACCCAAAAATCGGTTTACCAATATTTTACCGTATGACCATTCACGGGTGAAGCTTCAGCCCGTAGATGATGAGGAAGGTTCAGATTATATCAATGCTAATTACGTACCAGTAAGTTGATTACCCTTTGAAATTTATTAGATGATAATATGCTGTGGACCAATTTGACAAAATTTCCACGTTGTCTCACGCTTGCAGATGTTGAAATCCGAAGACGCCAATTTTATTTTCGTTTTTTATTTCAGGGTTACAATTCCCCAAGAGAATTTATTGTAACTCAAGGTCCCCTGCATTCGACGCGTGATGATTTTTGGAGAATGGTCTGGGAATCCAATTCAAGGGCCATCATCATGCTAACGAGGTGTGTAGAAAAGGGCAGAGAGAAGTGTGACCACTACTGGCCCTACGATACCATGCCAGTATACTATGGAGATATATCCGTACAAATACTGAATGAGTCTCGGTATCAAGACTGGAATATTAGCGAGTTCATGGTGTGCAGGGTAAGTTAGAGACACTTTATCTTGGGCAACATTCTATTTAATTTCGGTGAATAACTGCTGCCTTGAATCAGTAAGTCTGATTCACAAAAATATATCTGCTCTTGATGATACAAACAAGCCGCACTATAATACATGCCAAGCTAACTTGATCAGACTTCTTGTCCACAAGTAAAGGATTCATTAATATACAATAGAATAAAGATGTACAATAAAATTCCAATGCATGTGAAGAGTTATTCTTTGACTATTTTCAGGAAAAAATTAAGCGACATTTTAATTGATATGATGAATGATCATTTCTAAAATCATCAAAAATAATATTGAAACATAATTTTTGGAAATGATTTTAATGTATGATGAAATATTTTCAGGGAGACATTCAAAGGGTTGTTAGACATTTCCATTTCTCAACATGGCCTGATTTTGGAGTGCCTAATCCACCACATACCTTAGTGAGGTTTGTTAGGGCATTCCGAGAGAGGGTGCCACCTGATCAAAGACCAATAGTTGTCCATTGTAGGTGAGTAGATTCACTCTTATATAAGTCATGCTATCATTACTTTTTGATATCAAGATATTTGAAACAAAGTAGTTGTGTTCTTGCTTTCTCTTCGGCCCTGATTGTCGAAGATTCTACCGGTGAGAAAGTTATCGAAGTGCTTGAAAAGATTTTAGTCTGTTGGTGAGAGGCCTGGGGAGTATGGTGGTTGAGGTAGAAGTTTTGGACGGTGATTTGTGAAACGTGCTGACCGGCGTTGTCGTGGAGCAATATCGGACCTCTACTGTTGACCACTATACGGTGTCCAACCACTGTCCTGTTGTCATAGAGGATCCACTCCGAAAAAGGATCTTTTCGGTTTCGAAAAAGCAAAAAAAAACAGACCTCGAAACGTGACAACTTCTGTCGATCATTCAAATCATGGGACGCCCACTTTTCGAGCTTTTTCACTTGTTTTAAACCATCAGTTCTTCCGCCATCCCACGCACTGTTGTGATGGGTCAGTCTCCACCAGAATCCTCAAATCCTCGTCCTGGATTACTGTAGATCGACCACTTCGGGGCTCCTCTTCGAGTCCAAAATCTCCGGAACGAAATTTCGCAAACAAACGTCAAACGGTGCGTTAGCATTGTCATTGCCAAATGCATGGTTAATTTCTCGGGCTGTTTCGCCAGTACTTTGGTTGAATTTGAATTCGTAGAGAAAAATTGGCCAAAAATCGCCTAACGACATCATACAGATGTCGCCGAAAAGATGCAAAAAATTAAAATCAAGAAAAAATGAACAGCATCAATGTATAGAGTACAAAATTCCCTATCGATCATGACATTAAAACTGACAAAACTTTTGTAACGACCTTATATAAAAGTAATATATCTTCAATATAATAAATTCTTTATTTCAGTGCTGGTGTGGGTAGATCTGGTACATTTATATGTTTGGATCGCATCCTCCAACAAATCCTAGTGAGTGACTACGTCGACATTTTTGGAATAGTTTTTGCCATGAGGAAAGAAAGAGTGTGGATGGTTCAGACGGAACAGCAGTATATCTGTGTACATCAATGCCTTTTGGCCGTCCTTGAAGGGAAAGATTTGAGTTCCTCTGCAAGGGAGATCCATGATAATCAAGGATTTGAAGGTGAGATTATTTAGAATTTTTAAGCTTTCTTTATTGAATTGTTGTGCAATATACCGATTTTATTGTGATGAAACGTGATTGTTTCATTCTTCTAGATCAGAAAATATTTTGCTGAGTGAAATTTTTTCAAATTACCAAAAATATACTTTTAATTCACACCTAAGAGGGGCGTGAAATGGTTTATAATTAATTCTACTTTTTCATATTATAAAAAATTCAGATGAACCACAAATTTCCATTCCATCGATGTTGTAATAACAATGAAATAATTCTCAATAATATCATTGAAGGAGAATTTTGGTGTTTCATAAGGAATATTGAAGTTTTACCAGTCATACTCATGGGTGGCCCAAGACGAGACAAAACCAACAAATATTTGATTTTCTATAAGCATTTATCTTTAGAAAATATATTATCATTAGTGCACGAGACGATCGAAGAACTGTTTGCGATTTTTGTTTTTGTGGCGTTTAGGCGTGAACATTTTGAAGCTGTATTATTTGGTTGACAGAAAGGTCAGTGTTGTTAATAAATAGAAGGTTGTAAAGTCTCTCTTTCTAAACTATAGAAACTTCCAATGAAAGGAAGAAATATCATCTATATTGAATCAAGACATTGATAACACACACGTGGGTTTGCAAACATGCAAACTTTGAAAATGTAAATCATTTTTGCCAAGTAAAATTTCTGAGTCCAACATAAAACCAATATTGTATGTGTATTGGTTAAAAGTCAAAATTATATGTATTCCTCGATATTGTAATTTTTGTATACTTGAATATAAAATACTCCAGAGAAATTAAATGAGATAGAATAATCTTATCGTAAATAGATACAGATACAAAACTAGCTTTGAGAGAATCTAGTAAAAAGAAGGTTATCTAATATCAAACCTGAATGCTCAAAATCTTCTACAAATATGTTTTTCACTTTCTAAATAGATAAAATACTAGTGTTTACCAATGTAATGATGGAAAAGTTGCAAGCCAAAAATCTTTTTTCACAAAAAACCAGCCTTTCTTCGAAATGTCAGCTTTTCAATTTGAGATATATTGAAAATGTTTGTATATTACAATCCTCGTAAACCACATATTCACTAATCATACCTATTTGTACACTGAGATATGTAATAATGATAAATAAATCAGGGGACAGCCCTGTCTGAAAAAATACTGAGAAGTAACTAGCACTATCCTTGTGCTAAGCCATATTCAACAAGTTTTGTAGAAATCCTTGATGCCACACAAAGTTTTTTGAACCAGTTGTGTTTTACCTTTCTTTGAAAGCTATAAAGTAAAAATTTTTAAATTGTAAACTTTTGAAATTTCAGGTATGAATGAATGTCTTGAGATCCAAAATCCTCTGTTCATTAACGAAACTGACCTTATTTCTGAACAAAGGGAGAATCGCCCCTCATATTCACATTCAGAACAGGATTCTATTTTTAAAAAATTGGGAATCCTAAATTCCTGAATTGTTGGACTTGGCAACTTGCAATGAATCGTGATTCTATTTCTAAAGAATTGGGAATCCTAAATTCCTGAATTGTTGGACTTGGCAACTTGCAATGAATCGTATATTGCACAACTCCCTGTAAATAATCTTCCTTCATGCTGCACACTCCATTTTTGTGGTAGCAGAAATGGTATCTGCCTTTATAAGACGTTGTAAAAAGCTGCTATTCTGTGGTTCAGGAAAAGGTGTTGGTGCTACAGTTGACGCCACTTTCTCGCCAGGGGAAAAACTGAGGTAGATTTGAACACGCTGTTGATTTGCGCAAAACCTGCACTGCTTTCCACTTTCTCTATTGGTAAAATTCTCTTATTATTTTGCATTGGTAATGTGATATGTTGAAATCCACAGTTGAATGTATGTGTGAAAATCTTTTGCATGATTATTGCTTAGACAAAGATAAGGGTATTTGTTGTATGCCTTGGCAGTGTGATTCGTATTATGCAAATTAAAACTTCAGAGTTTATGAGGTGTTTACTCCTATTATCACACATTTCTTTATTAATTTCCCCTTTCCTCTTCTTTGAATGTCTATTTATTTGCATCTCATTTTAGGAACTTTTCTTTAGTAACATTACAAATAGTCTAGCGAGCCGCCCCGGCTCCGTACGGTGCAATGCTGATACTAAATATTCATATAAACGCGTCGCAGCCCGTGCCTATAAATGTTCAAACAATGCATTTTTATAGGTTAATCTCTATGTAACTCAATCTGTGTGCATATCCCTCAAGCTTGTATTTTTAGTTTACTTTGCATGCAGTTGGTACTAACGTTGCTTGGAAAATTCGAGCTTGCCGACTCTTTCTGATGTGACTAACAGACAGATGCCCGATTTACCAGAGAATATGAAATATTTTCAAGTTGTCGATTCTATGGTCATGGGATAATCAAGAGTGTTTGGAAATTGAAGTAATACCTTAGATAATGAGCTGTCGGCTTGTTTCATGATTTTTGGTTTACAGTTCATTTGATAGTAATTTCAAATTGAAAAACAGTGCACTTTGTTTCAACTTTCTAAATATCGTTGTTTTTCCGTAATTAATTATAAAAATCGGATTTTCTAGGCCAGTGCCGTCATGGGCCTAGTCCCGCTTCTTGTTCGATTGACCAATAGGAACAATACAAATTATCAATCAACATTGCCAAATCGTGAAATTCACGGAGCGTTTGTGATTCATTCGTGATTCAATATGAAATCAGTCACTTTCGACAACTAAATCTAAGAAACAGTGCAAGAAATGCATTGGAAGGGATAATTAATTATTCATGGGATCCAAATAACACAAAACGCAATAAAACATATTAAAAATATTTCCAGCAGTAGACATTTTCATGTTGATATCACAGAAATTTTAATGGTGGAAGTGTATATGAACCCGTTAACGTTTAAATTAATGAAAAAATTCTCCACATGAATTAAAATGTACACGAAAATCATGGTTGGAAATAACATATATCTAAAATCAGTACACAAAATCTAAAAATCACAAAATATTTACCTAAACTATGATTTTATACATTTTGTCCTTTGGGAACCAAAACTCGTAGTATGAAATATGTTATTTATAAATATAATCAAGGTTAAATGAAACCTAACTCACCTATAAAATTCCAATGCGCTTTCTGTTTTCTTGTACTTTTCCGCACAAATTATAGTAGCACAAGAATGCACCATATTAATAGTCAAATATATCTCAAAAACACTTTTAAAACACACACAAACTAAATCCGATGAAAAAAACGAATCGTTCTTATGCGAGCTGAAAAAAAAGTTGAAGAAAAAGTTGAAACTCACTGTTGCAAAAATAAGCAGAGTGGACCCGATATTACATACAATTTCAATGTCGAATAAACAGTAAATTGTGATATGGGTACTCCATTTCTCTAATAAAATGAACGCTCAATTGAAATCTGTAATCATTCATTTATTCATTTAAGAATAAAGTCAGCAAAACAGATGAATATACAATAACAAGATCGCTTGAATCCACGAATTAAGCATAAAAATGGACAATAATCGAAGCGTTGATACTTGATATAGTACCCTGATATAGTACAAGTTATATCTAAAAATGATTCTGAATAAATTTTAACGAGCTGTATTTTCAATTGGTTCTCGAAGGCTCATGAACCCTAATAAAATAAATCAATTATGCAGTCATGCTACCCACCCAAAATAAGAAATTCAACGTTACTGGTATATTAGCCATATTGCCACCCAGTCAGCTATCTCTATTCAATGTATAAGACAATGTACTCTTTCCAATGTCAATGGTTTCGACACATAACTTCGTATTTCTGCCGAGACCTACCTTTCATAAAAGAAAAAGTTCTTTAATTAGAAAAGTCTAACAAACAAATCGGATTATACAGCTGTATTCACACCGAGTTGACAACAATAACAACAAATATGGCGTCTGTCAAATCGGATCACTATATTTTAATTCCGTGATTGGATATTAAAAACCAACACTTGGCAACACCGCTGAAGACACGAGGCCAATTTAAACTCTTGCTTTTGGAATTGTTCTTTTTTCTGCAAATATAAAGAGATCTTGGGACCGATTAGGCTTGATAAATATGATATACTTCTAACTCGATCAGGGTATAAGCAAACCAGTATCATTTTCAATAGCATGAAACAAGCCCATAGACGGTGATTGCTTTTTCATTTCTCACTAATGAGATTTTGGAAAATCAATGGGCCACATGTAGAATAATAACAATAAAATTAAACTATTTGCTTTACTTTCGCAGGTCGACAAAATAAACAAATTAGGGATGTGTTAAAGTGTATTATAAGCGAAAAATGACCGTGTATAGTCGATTAACGAGTATATAAAATATTTTCTAAATACAATATTCATAAAAGATCTTTCATTTCTTGAATAAAACTAAAGTTATGTAATTTGCTGTTTTTGTGAAAAGATTCATTTCAAGAATGATGGTGCTGTTTTGTAGGGCGTTTACGAATGTACGTACCGTATGTAGACTTATGACATCAAGAGAGTTTTAATGTGTCATAAAATTCAATTGTACGGTATATACATTTTTGTTGAAAAGAAAAAAGTATCATGTAATATACATTTTTGTTGAAAAGAAAAAAGTATCATGTAATAATAAATAAAAGGGTTTTAGCATTTGAGAAAGATATTGAAACATGAAAGTAGCTTACAGTGTGAGAAAAAGTTTCATATTCTACAAAAGAAAAACATGTAACAAATTTGAATAGGTCCAAAATGTTGGAGAAATGAAAAAAATTGTGCCTTATCACTTTTATTCAGATATCCCATGAGGTATGTTTTTTTTTATAATAAATTCGATGTTATTCTTTTGGGAAATGGTTTCTGTTAAAATTGTTATTTTTGTTTAAACCAAAATATTTCACTGCAGGTTGTCAGTAAAATATATCTATTTATTCCATAAAAATATTTTTTGTGAATATACCAACTGACAATGGCGGTACCAAAGTTTTTGTTTTGACATTACTTCAGTTTCCAAATTTAATGATCGGGAAGCATGCCAATTGAAACATTTCAAAATTCAGTTCCTGATGCTGGTTTCTATGAATTATTTAGCAACTCAACAATGTTACTGTTTTTTTTCTCTCAGATGATGAAGGTATAGCAGAATCTGGAATGTGAAAACCTGAATAGAGAGACAGGAGACAAATTACTTGGAATTCCTATTTTTGCTAAATTGACGTAACTTGTTATATTTATACAGAACAGAAGACTAGGTAATCCACATATATAATGTATGCAAGAATTTGTTATTTGTTAAATAAAATAGTTGTCACCAATTCAAGCAAAGTTCGTGCCAAAACATACAGGGTATCGGTAAAACTTTTAGTTTCTGGGTCATATTGTTTAAATAATCCACAGAGAAGTGCCCTGTAAAGGGAATATGAATTTTTGATTATGATAATACTCGTTATGAAGTTGTATTTGAACAAATTGTTTTCTCACTGTATAGGTGAATTTTAAAATGGTATTTTTTGACATAAATGATTCTGTGATAATTTGAACTTTGTATCTATACATAATTATTTTATTTTTTAATCTATAGATTTTTGACTAACCCTACTGTTATTATGCTGTGTACTTAATTTTACTCAGAAATTAAACATATTTTATCTATTTTAATACAGGTTTTTTTTTCCAATTTTTTACCGAAATGAGTGTTCTGAATCTAAGACAAAACAACACTAACAACCGTCTCTGCCTAACCTTCACAATGCAAAAAAATAAACAAACTAGGGATGTTATTGACAAAACGAAATATGTTGCATTTTATTCATGTGCAGCAATGTATCAACAGTCAAAGTAACACTAAAAAAACACCACAAGGACATATTACAAATGAGTCTGGATATTCAAAGTCAGAAAGATAGATCTTATTATTTCCGAGTGTCTCCGTAAGGAAAATAGTCGAATATTTGAGGCAGTCGAACATTAAGTAATGAGTGATTTTTTTGCTGGTATCTTTTTGGCAACACTGTTTTTGACAGATCACGCGTGAATCGTGTCTTGTGTCATTGTCAAACTTGTTCAGTTTGGTCTATAATTTAACCATGAA
>WOGR01012509.1:0-10173 GCA_015342045.1 Leptinotarsa lineolata | reverse complement strand
TGTAAGCCTCTACAGAACGTCAGTAAGAGGTAAAAAATGGTATTTTTGTCTAATTGCGTATGGTCTAGACATTTGCGAACAGAACGCATGGCAACTCTATAGACTACAAGGAGGTTCACTTGACAATCTATCGACTAGACGACAAATTACTTTGACGCTCTTGGAAACCAATCGATGTGCGGAAAAAAGGGAAAGACTTTTCGCGTTGGAGAACGTTGAATCAAGATCAGATAACCAAGATCACTTCCTTGTATCTCAACCCAAACAGACTCGATGTCGTGTATGTCACAAAAAAGTTCTGAAAAGATGTGAAAAATGTGACGTGGCTTTGCATATGGAGTGTTTCGTGAGCTATCATAGAACTTTAGAACTAGTATTTAGGTTTCTTATATAACACTACTACCTATATGCCGATTGTCCTTTTTAAGGACACCCTAAAAGACAGATTGTAAATGCTAAAAAATGAACAAAATGTGTTTTTCTTGACTTGAGGAAGGTAAATTGTTAACATCAAAGCAGTTACGTTTAAAAAAATAACAAAAATTCAGGCATATCTGGGCTAATCTTCATGCAGTCATTGTTCACTGTGGTTCTGATGTTGAGTCTAGTCATTATCACGCTTCGATCAAGGATGAAACGGACTAGTTTGAATTTGAGGATAGTCCTAGCACAAAATTTTCTGGTGATGTCTTCAATTTATTGAAACCTCTGGGGACACCCTACATTTTTTTCTATGGAAGAGAATAGATTGGCAGATGAAGAACTTCAGATGATGTGGTGCTGCAGGTTTTTCCGGGTTTTCCTGCAGTTGAAAAAGCAAATGCGCCA
The DNA here is from genome assembly GCA_015342045.1 of Leptinotarsa lineolata. NCBI lineage: Eukaryota > Metazoa > Arthropoda > Insecta > Coleoptera > Chrysomelidae > Leptinotarsa > Leptinotarsa lineolata. Next base: position 9,345 of record WOGR01012509.1, on the reverse strand, counting down.
CTAGAATCAATCAAGTCTCCCCAAAACGCCACTAATTTTTTTTGTTTCATAATTTGTATTACTTTTTGAAATTTTGAATTACTACGAGTATACGTATTTTCAGAGCGTATTTTGGAATAACTGAAAAAGCTATATTTATTCAATATCTCATTGAAAAATCCCGAAGAGGAATAATTTATTCAAAATTTTTTGAAAAAAATAATGGGAATAATTCACATTTAGAGTGAGTATATTCACAAAGATATGCCATAATCATTATCATTGAATTAACTTTCCTCAAAATTAAATATACTTCCGAAATCCACCTCTTCCAACAACTTATTGATTGGGGAAATTTCCGATGGAAAACTGGCTATGCGGAAGTTTCAGTTACCGCTAATGAAACTTATACTTGGTTACACAACTGGAACACAGAAGTTATTTGCTGTTGGGAAATATCAACTGGAAGTTATCGTTGGAAGTTGCTCTGACCCGGTAAACGTCTCGCTTTTCGAATGTTTCGTGATCAATGGGGTATTCATCGATGAAATATATACCCACTCTACTTTCAGTAACTATTTGATTGCTTCATAATGGAGTAAGAAGAATTGGGAGGTAATTTTTATATACTCATAAACTTGGTAGGTTTATCTTTCCATTTATTGACTACTGAGAGATTCTTTACTATTGATGAAGTGAGTGGGACTTGCCATTGTTTTCAGTATGTTGATGATAATCAGGAAACGTACCCGACAAGTGAATATTTTTGCTAGTTATACCACTAGAGGTCAGATCATTTCCGGAAATTTTGTCGAGCTCATAAATATTTTGAAAATTTCCTGAGACGCAGACGAGGAAAATTTTCTGGAAATATTCATGAGCGACCTCGCGTGGTATTCAGTAAGTAAGTGAGACCCTAACCTCAAAATTATTATTTCACTTTTGAAGTTGTCAAGCGGCACGACAAAAAAATGTTTGGCTTCGGTCAAAGTTAAGAAAGTATTCGCCAGGATATTGAGCAGTTTACACCCGCAAATACCAGGAAATTGAAGTCAAGCGTATGGAGAAAGTTTACATACTTTTGGGCAGAAAAATCGTTTGATTTCGATAGAGCGGATATACTCGTGGGGGAAGTGGCGTTAATTCTTGAAGACTATGGGTTCAACATGCGAAAAAAGAACTCCGAAGACTACAAGGAGTGTGTTATCAAAGTTTTATGGAATTCCACTGCTAAGCAGTTGTAGGAGTATTTTTTTGAAAAATGAAATCGCAAATTTAATCCATTCTCTGACAGAATTTTTGAACGCCAGAGCTGCAAAAAATGCTGAGTGCCGAAAGCTACAAATGGATCCAACCAAGAGAAAGGAAAGTTTATCTGCACTATCAGCAGACGAGCTGAGAAGAAAATTTTGAGTTTTGTGACGGAAGGACTATAGAAAAAGTTTTTCCAAGTTGCTGGTCATAAATTAGCCTGGAAAGTAAATGAAGGAGCGTTAGCACAATTCGAATATTTTGTGGAGGAAATTGATAATAGAGGAGAATCAACAGGCCGCATCGAATATAACCCGGTTTTCTCCAAGACCACCCAAGGCGGTTCAAAAAAGTGGCTCACAGTTATGCCCAGTGACACTATCAAAAAAACTAACGAGCACGCAAGGCCCCTTCAAAACGAAGCATTTATTTTTGACGCCAAATCCAAACTGGACGAATCCCAGTTCCAATGACTGATACAAGAACAGTCCAGTTGGACAGAATACAATATCTTTCTGGTTCAAATCTGCTGCATCATTGATTGGAATTGATGTTAAAGAAATCTGAATACCAAATGATTTCGTAAGGGCAACTGCTGTTTCAACTTTAGCCATCATCAGGAAATAATTGACGCAGTTAGGTCTGTTTCAATCTTGACAAAGACGACTCGTGAATCTCTGAATCAAGAACAAGTAACTATAAACTTCCAATCAACCTGCCATTGTTCATAATAGTCGCTTTTTCTATATAAACATATAAATAGTCAAAGTAATATAAATAGATTTATTATCACTCGTAACCATTCATATAAAATAAGGAACTGGAACCTCATTTATTTTTTCATATCATTTCTCAACTACTGAAAACCTGGCTAGCCAAATTGAACAAATTTACAATGCATCGAAATTTCGATTTTATTCTCTAGGTGTGGGTTACAAGCCTGCGATAATTCATTGTAGTTGCATAAAAATGGCAAACAGAAGCGTAAAATAATATATTCTTCAATTTGATATCAATTTCGAATTACTACAAGTGGTAGAAAGTAATAATTTCATCAAAGTTGATGTGCTTTGCAGTTTCGCTACCGGCCATGTGATGGCTTCTCAACTTGCCCTCTAAGATATTGTTTTCTTCTCATTGTAATGACCTCAAGTCTTTCGATGAAGATGTAAATCTGTTGATGAAACAATATGTCGAAGTGGACTTGCGGATACAATTATAATGAAAATTCATTATGAAACTGAACGAAAACACTAACAAAATTTTCATAGTCGAATATTTTTTCACCACACCAATCATATACTGGGAGAATAAGCATACATCGAGGCACTTAACAAAATAAAAACCACATCGAAATGTTCCTGCTTGATTGTGTATTGATTGTTTATGGTTTCCATCTACATCCACATAAATATTTACAGAACGAGCAGGTTTCACCGCATGGCAAAATATTGGGAGTTTTGCTTGGATAAACAGAAATTTATTCTCATGTTCAGTAACAATATTTCATATATTGAACGAAAATCAGTATATGATTATTGAATTCAAAGTTATATGAAAGTGGGGCAAATAATTTCATAAGAACTATAGAAATCACCAAAACTGTCAATAAAATTTGGATTGGATGGAAAATAGAAGTCATGGATTCCTTTTCTGTTGAATTTCCTCGAAATGCGATGTTTCTTCTTGTATTATCCAATTTCGATACGTCATTCATTATAAAATACATGGCTTTTCTGAAATATATCCAATAAAGTTGAAAATTATTCAACGCAACGCAATCTGTAATTTCTCTTTCTGCAATTTTTTACAGAGATGTTTGCTGTTCACGACTTTGATAATGAATTTGATTTCATTGAAAAGCTCAGTTACTCTGGAAGACAAACATGTTCACGAGAGGATTTTATGATTTGCTCTAGGTGCACGGAGGTGTAATACAAGCCAATGGCTTGTATTACAACTCACTCCGTGCTAGAGAGTCAATTCACAATGAATAAAATCTTAAATTTAAATAAATGAATACCTAGCTTGAGAACAGTATTGGTTGGAAGACATAATCAAAAGGGAAGGGAAAAAAACTGCGATAGTAGAGCGGGAGAGAGAAAATTATTGGTTTCAATACTATGTAAGTATGGTGATAACGACCTGTTTTACATAGTGATTCAATGCATACATGTATATCAGTAAACAATAGTTACTGTCTGTGTAAAATTGGCTATGACGTTGAATTTGAATTGCTAGAAAATATGTTTTTTTGATTTAAGTCCAGCCTGAATGAACATCATTCCTCATAAAATCACTCAGAGAATATAATATAGTCTATGATAGTTGATTAAACCTCGCAGAGAATGACTACTGTAGTTTTTACATATTCCTCGAGCTCTATCTGAAGTCAGCTGATGAGACTGTGAACCAGCTGAAGATGTGTTTTCTGGTCCGCTACGAGGCTGTCACAGAGTATGTGCTCAATTACAAGAGCTTGAATTTCCTTCTTCAGAGTATTCCTATTCAACGCAAGGTACTAACTGCACCCATAGTCAGAAGACGCTCTCCAGATCCTCCAAGACTGAATGTGAATCTCTTCAATTTGGGCTGCTCGGTAGGAGTTTGTTTTATCGATAAATTGAAAAATATCGATCCTACATAAAATTGATAGAAACTACAATTGCAGAATATTCAATTTAGAACCACTTTCGTAGTAACTATTTTTCGTGTGAAATTGAAAATAAACAAATTTTTCATAAAACAAAAACCAACCTTTGAATCCAAGATGGCGGATGATGCAGTGGGTCTGGTACCCTGAGATTTTCAATTCAGACTGCCAGTAACCCTCACTAGAAAATTATGAGAGGAAATTGCCTCCGAAAACTTTTGCGTTGTCAAATCCTAATTCGACTGGGCTATTAGGGTCATTTACTAATCGGCAATTCCCTTTGTATACTCAAAATCGGAATCTTTGCTTACTTCATGGGCCATGAAGGATCCCATGAGTAGCTACTGAAAGCAGGTCAATGACGACAGAGCCTCGTATTACCGTGACAAAGCTTTTTACAAAGAGAGGGCGCTCGGTATCTCAAAGGTTCCATTAGTGACATTGTGTGAGCTCAGTGTCATACATTAATTTTGGCACAGCCACTTCAGGATGATGTGTTATTTAGATGGACCCTACCTTGAGATGTGGCAACTCACCCAGCAGGGGTAAAGCATCAATAGCATGTTATAAGGCTTCAAGCCGAAAATGAATTTTTTATATACTCTCAAGCAGGAAATTTCATTGAGAAAACGATGGAAGAGAAAACTATGTATTCTATACGTAGTTAGTACCTACTAATGAAAAACATTACGAATATGGAAAGAGATTGAAGAGTAATCAACAGACTTTCAAGAAATACTAGAGAATCGGATCAAAAAATATAAAAGCTTTTGTCAATCGAATAAGCCAATGAATGTTATTTACGTATTGTCATCGATTACATGGGGGGATTCAACTCATTTCGAGACCAAAAGTCGTAATTTTAATAACGAATTGAGTGTTTTTTCTCAAAGTGATATCCATAATCGCAACTGAAAAGCTGATAAGGCAAGTGTTTTATGGCAAAACAACGGATGTATAGCAGAGCGGATAACAGTGTTCCATGTGAGTGAAATTTTACTTCTTTCACTGATTATATTGTGTAGGACACCTCTGATTGATGTCTGATTCGATTTCATTATGAATATTTGGAATAATAAAGTACAAAATAGTTTATATGATTGAGGTGATGTGTATAGATGAAGTAACTCCAAATATGAATAACTAATTTGGTGATATGCGCATACGTCTACTCACATACACACATATATAATAAACAATTACAAGAAATAAGAGTATGCATTCAGCAAATGAACATTAAAAAGCCACAGAAATAGCAAAAGCTGTTTGTACATGGCGTAACACAATTTGATTTAACACTTTCTTCTTATTGGAACACTAAAATGAAAAAAAAAAGGATTCTAAAATGAGTACATATGAAGTATTTAGCATTTACAACATAATATTTGTGTTAGATGGAAATTTAAGTTTACTGTGATGTAAAGATAAGTATTCACATTTTTGCGATGAGGGAGCCATTTAAAATAGTGTATAAGATAAAAATGCTCGGAATGGATCACTTGGGAAATAAATGTATACATAATAAAGTCGGGAATGAAAAGGATTTGGGGATTAAAATGACATGTAATCCGTACTTAGGTATTTTGGTCGAATATTCTCCCAATGTTTTTTTGATGAAGCCAATTTTCTATATCTTCTGGTAAGGAGTTGAAAACTTTTGGGCATAAAAATTGATAAGATCTCTGTCCTATTGCTTTAAATGTAAATGGTACTATGTATTTGTTTTTGTGTGTAGTATATGTATGGTTGGGCTTGAAAAATTTTGCATTTCATTTACACTGATGCAATGCATGTGTTCTGAAAAACAGTTAGTTGCCTCACATCGAATATATCTGATTCTTCAAATAATCTGTCACTGTTGTATCTTGGTGGTTTATTCAGCATCAGCTTTATGAGTTTTCTCTGAATAACTTCCTGTGGGTACAAGCGAGCTTTGGACACTCCTCCTCATCCAATAATGCAATATATCAAGCGACTTTGCACAAGACTGATATATATGTTTTTTTCTCCTTCTGATCCAGGATGTCTTTGAGTTGCCGGAACTTAAATAGAATACTTCTTGAGTTTTCCACTAGATTGTTTATATGAAAATTCCATCTTGAGTGAGGGTCTATTATAACTCTCAAATACTTTATACTTGTAGCTGAGCATATTTGGAAAGTATTTTGGATTGTTAAGGTTCAATACGGTGGTAAGGAGGGTCTGTTGTTGCAGAATGGTAAGAAGTATGTTCAGTGATAACTGTTTATAATCAAACTAATCTTTCATCAGTTCTAGGTCATTTTCTGTTTATCTTTTGACATCGAATCAAGTTTCTCCGAAGAATAATCCGTTTACATATGAACAGAATAAGATCGGTCCCAAAACTGTTTCTTGTGGGACCCCACATTCAATTGTCCTTCCACTGGTTTTTATACATTTCATTCTTACTACAAATGGAATAGAAATAAGTGTGTTTCGTATAGTTCAGCATTCATATAAAAATATTCATTTCGAAAGTGTTTCTCTCCAGTGTGATGTTTATATAAAAATAGCTATTTAGAAAAGGCTTCTTCTTCTAGTTACTTCTTTGTATGATCTATACATCTTTGTATAGAGTTAATTTTTGAAATTGGAATCATTGAATTCATTGCGAATTGATGACAGTTGTTCCAAATTCTTTTTCTCTGAAGTCGCCTAGTTCTTTCAGGAAAAAATTAACAATCTTTTCAACAAGAAGTCACCAACAAAACACATTCAGTTTGAATACATTGAAATGATCGATTAGACACATTACTGTTCTGGAAAATTGCAAGATGCAAAATAATTGCATCGTTCAAAATTGCAGAACAACCTCAGTGTTCAATTTATCAGCCACCCATGTTTTATCGTACCCAGATGTCAATCAAAATGAAGCATTTAATTAAATTGTTTGGTTTTACATATGTATCTGATATATTGCCGAAGGGAGCAATTCCAGGCCAGGACTAAATGAAACACTTATTTGTCAATATTTCGTTTTAGTGCATCTTTAACAAAAATGAAAAGTGAGCTGTGAATTGAGAAATAAAAGGTTTTGAGACTTTCTTGAAGTGATTGAAAGTTGATATGTCTTTAGTCTGAATTTAAAAATGGAATAACATTCAACTGAATACTGGAGATGTCAACATATTTTGATGAAAAGGCGGAGTGTATATAAGAGCTGCGTTCAAACTGAACATTCAGTTATACATTTAACTATAATATAATTCCAAAAAAGTAGGCACTGAATTATCATGAATGACTGAAAGTTTTTGCCTTAATCTGTATGGCGTACGGAAATGATACTAAAAAGATTAGAGAAAGTTATGATTAATATATAGAACCACAACCTCGATAACAATGTTTTCATCAAAATGCAATAATATTTCTGAGGATTTGGTGCCTCCTATTATGGCATTATACTGTGGTGGTAAAAATGACTCCATAATTGAAGTTTAATTATAATTTGTTTCGGTAAATTATCACGAATACATTGACAAGATGAAGCAATGGTCTTAATTTGAAAAAATGCCTGATTGAGTAGATTCAACATAGGTTAGTATTTTTTGGAGTGTATGAGCTAAATTCATCAGGAATGATGACGAGAGTTCATTTGTTTCGTGTGTCAAATTCAATAGTCTTTCATGGATATTACTCAACAGACAGTTAGTCTTAGGTTTTCTAGTTTCAAACAACCTGATTTTTTCTCTATATTTGATATATAATCAAAATTAGGTGCAGCATTGAAAACCACAGGCAGCTACATCTGTTTGTTTCACAGCGGGCAGGTCAAAAGACCTCTTACGACAGATTTTCAAACTTCACGAATGATATAACAATAGTTAAAATCATACAATGGAGAAAGTCTTGTGTAAAGTAACTTAAAATCAACATAGCAATAAAGAGGAGATATGAATGATTGAATCTCCCGAGCTAGGACATCTGAATTTTGTTTTCAATAAAGAAAGATCGAAGCTCTCATTACTAGATCAATGAGATATTCAAGTAATAGATTTTCAGTTACATTCCCACTTTTTCCATTTCAGTGTCTCTTCTCGTGGAACTATATGGAAAATTATATATTGTGTAGCATTATTTTTTGAAATGATGAAAAGATCCGAACCGTTTCCTATGTGAGAAATGAGTTTCGATTTTTTTCGGTACAGCTGACATAAATTATCAAGATATTTGTCTACGAGATCATAAGTTATATATTATAGAATCATAGAATTATTATACAAGATGATTGGCCAATACTTGATGGAAATACATGATAGGCTGTTCAAATATTAATAGAAGTAGATTTTCACTGAATAGTTGGCAAAATCGCTACATGTGATTCAATATACTTCAAGATGTATGTTCAGAATATGTATTGAGTCTCACAAAAAAGTGTTTTTGTGCTGCTTTGAAGCCATTTGCCTTGTCCGATTTCTCCAAGTCTGCAGACTGGAAGAAACGATAAGCCCAAGAGGCGCTTATCGAGTTATTCTATATCTCTTTCATTTGTATGTCGAAGGACAAATGAAACGATATATTTTATTAAATCGTACTGTACTGAGATAAAATAGATTTTGAGTGTTACCCGCGACTTTGCCTGCGTAGAATTTGGTTTGTCACGTTGAGTTCCGTGACATACCATTTTGAACGAATAGTTACAATATTTTCTATCACGACAAAACTTCAGGTTTTGTATTTCAAAACTGATGAAATTCAATGCAATGTTCAAAGCCCTATTTTTCCCCTTGAGGGTAGAAATTCCTGATTTCCTTTCTTGATGCATACTCATGCTATACAAAAAACCAACCTGCATATTTCAAGATTCTAGGTTCAGTAGCTTCGGCTGTACGTTAATATAAGAGTGTCAGTCATTTACTAGGTACCCACTTATGCAACATTGAATAGCATCAGCAAAAAAAACTAAAAGGATTAGAATGAAATACATTGGTTATCTTACTCCTACTTCTTCTTATGTTATAAATGCGTAAAGTTTGTGAAGATGAATGTATTTACCTCAGTTACTTTTTCACGCCTACACCGCTCAATGGATCCAAATGTAAGTTGGTATACATATTATATAGATAGATTATGATCTGGGATAACACATAGGGTAGGTTTCCACGGTAACGCGGGTAAAACAGTGAGGAACAGCTAGTATGGTATAAGTGAGTACCTATTGATTGACGGATACTCTTATATTAACGTACAGCCGGAGCTTCTGAACCTAGAATTTCGCAACGTGCAGGTAGGTACTTTGTATAGCGTGAATAAGCATCAAGAAAGGAAATTAGGGATTTATACCCCCTAAGATGGAAAAAAAGGGGTTCATAAATTGTATTGATTTCCGTCAGTTCTGAAGTTGGAAACCTGAAGTTTTCGATCGATAAAAAAATTGTAACTATTTTTTCAAAATTGTCTGTCACAAAACTCAATCTGACAAACCCAATTCTACATGGGCGAAG
>WOGR01012508.1:0-10173 GCA_015342045.1 Leptinotarsa lineolata | reverse complement strand
TTCACTTGGAGTCACTTTCTAAATATGATCTCGAACAAAGGTATTCATCTAAATTGGACTGAATTCTTCACATACGAAATTATTGCGAGATATTTCATTTTGGAACGAGTAGATGCTACCAAAGCTGAAACTCTTTTATTTCAACAAACTCTTACCAGAACTCATTGATCCACAACATCCAAAGGGATGCCTGATAAAACAATAATCGCCACTACTTTAGCCACTTTTCACCATAGACAACACCTTCATTTTAAAATACTGCTCAGTCCAAGTATAGATAATACCTGGATGTATTGCGATATAACTATATATTCAACATCAACTCGCTCAAAACTTTCTTGTAGAGATCAATTACCCTATGACTAAACTGATATTATTGGCACTCGACGCGCGTTCAGCTAATATGGACAGTATCAGGAGAAAAAAATTGATACTGAAGTGGGGTTAGCCGTAGTCTTCAGATTTAGTTTTAATTCCCTTCTGCAGATGCTAACCTTGTTAGCGGAACACGCGTCGAGTGCAAATAATATCAGTTTGAATTTATTGATCTTTTACACCATCCAATCTCGTTTGATCAATTCGGACATTTCTACATCTTCACAAATATTTGTTATTATAATTTATTCTTCGTATGAGTTGAACTTTTCTTTTGTTCAGAAAGTTAGTATCACATTTTCCATTTGTCAACTTCACATGAATACATCATCACTTTTTCCATCTGCTATTTTATTTCTATTGAAATTGATAATGAATAAGTTTCCCAAAATATTGGTGTTCCATCTTTAAAGATTCTCTCAGTTTCATTTTATTTTTTTAATGTTAGAATTTGAACTTGCGTTGAGTGATTTCCAAGATGAAAAGTAAGGAACAATGATTGAACCTTTGTATATTATAAATCTATATAAAAAGATTGAACCTTGCTGAGAATCACCGAATGATATAAAAAATATATTTATGAAATTAACGAAAACAAAACGCCTCACTTCTTGTAAACAATCATGAAATGTTTAATTTTTTGTAAATGATTACCGAATGTGCCTTTTATACCTATATTTTTATATCATTCGCTAATTCTTTTCTCGGTTCAGTGATTTTATCATACTTTTGAACTCGGAAATCATACAACCCAAGAACAAATTTCCATTCAGAACAGTGAGAAGTCATTACTCTATCTCTTCTGCCTTTATGAAGTCACTCAAAGTAAATGGAGCAAAATGAATGTATAGAAGACGCCAAAGTGACAAGCTATGTGATGAATAGCATCCTTGATTAGTGAAAATATTTGTAGATTCGATACTTTATCATTGAAAAATAATGAAAAAAATGTTTTGATGAAATTAGAAAAAATCTTGTATGTAACACGATAGGATTTCATTTTTTGTAACTTGCGCTACTCGCGCTCGTTACACAGAATCAAACTTTTTGCAACTCTTTTCATAAATAGCTATTCTAGAAGTATGTCCAAGCATAAAATGCATCAAATATACTGATTTCACAAACCTATTCTGATAAAAAATAGAAATTCCATCTGTTTTCACAAAGCTACATGTTTTGGAATCACAAATTCAACTGCAAAAACAAGAGAAACCTAAAAAGAAAAAGAAAATTTGCACATCATTTTCGTATTTTCAATTTTTAACGCACACCGCCACTGCGATCTCTAGCCCTGCCACTGAGAAAGGAATGAAAACATAATTATGGGTTGTATTTGAATTCTTGCTCATGACACCAGCGTTGCCAAGTGATGGACAGCCGAAAGTGGGCATTCAATAAGAAATGCTGTACTTTATTCTCGTCGCACTAATTTCGAGTGCTTACTTCCGCTACCCGCCAGCAGGGACGTGCGTCTTTGATTAATTTGGCTAGACAGAGTGAAGCCAGAAGAGAGATGAAAATATCATTGAAATATAATATCATTGTCTATAGATTTATTAGACAATGATAATATGTTAGTCACGTGCTCCCACGGCCTCTTAATGATTGTTGTGACACCTTAATGATTACTAGCAACTCGCCGCTAGCTTTGATTTCTGCCGGTGATAGAATTTTAATTCGACGCTCTAATAATTACGTCACTTAGATCTGACAAAGAGAGATATTCATGCAGTAATGATTTTTTCTTTGTTGTTCATATTGAGCAAATGTATATGAAATCATTCAACTTGTCGACCACCACCAACTTTTTGAATTCAATTTTTAATCGTGTCATAATGAAAGTATGCATCTAATTACACTAGTAAGTACTCCTAAGAAACTTCGTAATATTGTAAAATTAGGAATTAGATAGCTTTTGCAAAATGTGAACTCGACGAAATACTCGTAGACAAGTTTCTTGAAACTTTTTTGAGTACATATTCTCATATTAACTTTGCCATCTAGTAACGCTTGACCTCAATGTATTTATTATGATTGAAAATTCATGGGAATAAACATTTATAATCATCACTATGTTTCAATTCCTTTTTCAGTTGCTTTTGCCTCTAACCTGGATCATCCACCTTCATTAAAAACACCTGCAGGGTTATGTTTGAATCAAATTGGAAATAAATGGATAATATCCATACCCTACCAGTTCAAATTTAGGGCGATTTTCCTCCAATGATATCACAAACGTGACGCTCCAAATCTTTGACATTTCGTAACCCCACCTATATAATAATCCTGCTTCAATTTTACGTTTCTGCTGTGACCAAAATTGCTAACGAAATGCAAAATACGAAAAATCCATGTATATTCGGTATGACGCGATTTTTGCGGTTTCTGATTTTTTTGCGGATTCAACATTCTACTACTTTGTCTCAGCAGATCAATGTAACTTGAGAACTTCAGCATGTCTTAGGCCCATAACCATTCAGTGTTGAGTTTCTGATGCTAACGGTCCATACGGAATTACCCAACCACCTCGTCTGGTCTTATAATGTTCTGTGACTAATTGCCTATTATTCTATACTGCACATTTTCCTTCAAAAAAACTGCCCTGAAACGTCTTCGTAGAAAAGTGACAAAGACCGAAGATATGAAAACAAATATGAAGATTGTTTTCGACCCAATTACCCGTGGTCTGCTGGTTTTTGGATATGACGTTTTGTTTGCAACTGCACCAATATAGATTAAAGGCGATGTGGCAATGCCATCTGGCACAATATCAAACGAAATGTTAGGCCTTAAATCTGCAGATCAAGACCAGTAAACGCGAAAACAAATTTTGTTACTTTTTTCATTGAACATCATTTCGTAAAATTTCAGGTACAGAGTATAGGTACGTAATAAAATTATGCATGTAATTACACTAGTTCTCCTAAGGAACTCCTAAAGAATGGGATAGCTTTTGCAAAACGTGAACTGGAAGAAATACTCATAGACAAGTTTCTTGAAACTTTTTCGAGTATCCTTTTATCAACTTTGCCATCTGGTAACGCTTCAATGTATCTATTATGATTGAAAACGCATGGATATAAACATTAATTATTATCACTATGTTGAATGGCCACATTGCAACCATAAAGAGAATCTGCCTTATTGAACGATGAGGGAGTGTCAGTGATTCACAAAATATTTTTTATTGCATTGAATGTTTGCGAATAATGTATATATATATTCAGTATCGCGCGTTTTTTTGCATATTCAACATCTTGCTACTTTGTCTCAGCAGATCAATGTCACTTCAGAATGTATCAAGCCCATAACCATTCAGTGTTGAATTTGTTATGCGAACGGTCCAAACTGAATTACCTTACCACCTCGTCTGGTCTTATAATGTTCTGTGGCCAATTGCCGATTATTCTATAGATTGTTCTATACTGTACATTTTCATTTAAAAATCTACCCTTGAAGGAAAGTAACAAAGACAAAAGATATGAAAACAAATGTCAACCAGTCTGAAGATTGTTTTCTGTTTTCGACCTAATTACCTGTGTTGTGCAGGTTGGGTTTAACGTTTTGTGTGTAACTGCACCTATTTAATTAGAATCTAGATTAAAGGCGATGCGGAGATGCCGTCCGGCGCAGTTGCAGACGAAGACGGAACGTCAGTACCAAAACCTGTAGATCAAGACCAACAAACGCGAAAACATTTTTAAAAATTTTTTCATTGAACATTATTTCGTGAAACTCAAGTAAAGAGGGCCTTTTTGATGTTGCTTAAGTATGTGTTGATTTTTCCATTTTCGCTTTTCGATAGGATTTTGCAGATTATTGACATCCATCTTGTGCAATACAGCTTTATTGAATTGGCAACACTGACACAGGTATGACACTATTTTAACAGTGATAATTTTTTACCAATGAAAAACAAAACGATATGAAGTGATTTGGTTTTGAATATTTGGATATGGATTTTTTGTTTACACATAAAAACAACTTTAAAGATAAGTGTACTCTTTGAGTGCATTGTAATAACTAATTATCTACTGGAGCTTTGCCACTAAAAATGAGATTTTCAGAAAATACCTGAAATGGATACAAATCCCCTTCAACCCTCGAAAGTGGATCCAGGTGTGTTTTGTGAATATTGTTTGTTTATAAACTTTCAAAATCATGTTATTTTTCTATCAGTTACTAATCTGGGCGATAACGATGAACCTTATCCAAGTTTGTCAGACTACCATGACTATGAACCTAATCTCGAGTTTGACGACTCTGAACTTCTTCAAAGTCCGGACGACATCGAGCAAACAGGTAATAAATTATTTTAATATAATAATAATCAGCATCAATTTTAGAATACTAGTGTCCTTGGAAGTATTCTTTGAATCCATTTCTATTTTCACTGTCAATAATGTAAAAATGAGATGGATTGAAAAAATTATTTAATTAACTGGATTTGAAAGAAATTACGAAACAGTATTTTTGATGAACTTTATTTTGTACTTTGTATGGTGATACAAGTTACATATTTATTTTCGGGCCATAATTTTAGGCTTATTTTGTTCACTATTTCTGAATTTTTTGCTCTTCATCTACCGAAGATATCCTGGGTTCTGCTAGAACATTAAGCTAGCAGAACTCAACTAGACAATAAACATTTTGTTGAATCAGTCTATGTCGTAATTTTAAGCTCACTTCAGGCTCCCATTAGCATTACCGTTAAGCTGGCAGATCCAAATCGAAATACTTCATTTTTTGAAAAATTTGAATCTTCAATGATTTTAGGCTCAATGAAGGCTCCTTCATTGTAAAACTGAACTTTTTCGCTCCTCGTTTGAATTTAATATTCGGGTGACTACCTCAGACAAATGCGATAAAAGTGGAATTAATTTTTGGAAAACATTCTTCTAACTATGGGTGAGAGGAAATAATGTTGAGAATTATAGGCTCATTGTAGGCTTCTATCGTAACCCCATTATTTGCCCAATTTCCATTTTTTTGAATCAGGTGATTCTACTGGCTTTACCTTCAAGAATGCAGCAACAAATCAAAATCTCTCACTTTTTGGCAATTTCGTAATTGCAATAATTTTGGGCTTATTTAAGGCCACTAATTTTTTTTAAATAGCCTAAAATTATGACCTCGCCTCATCCCAGAAAATGTTTTTTCTGTAGTTGGGATCTGCTAGCTCAACATTAAACTAGCAGAACCCACAATATCACCGTTAAACAAGAAATGAAATATTTTGGAATAAAGTACAAAATTAGCGTAAAATCATGGACTAAAAATGAATATAAATATTCAAAGTGATTGTGCTGAATACAGAATTTTGTAAACATTATAAGGTATAAACAAGCTTTAGTAATAAAGCATCTGCGAATTTTTTAATGTTTTTTTGGGGTATATAACCTTCCACAATCTAAAAAATGAATAAAGCTAAATTAATAGAGGATCTGCTGAAGTGTAATAAAGGGCAAAATGAAAATAAATTGATGGATGTAGCTGTTACTACGTGGTAGGAAATCATCATTAAAAATGAGAAATACAACTTTCTGTTTTTTACCACTTTTATTTGTAACTAACGTTACTGCAGTTTCGCCCTATAAGGACATTTTCAAACTTATACATTATACTTATATAAAAAAGTTTATACTTATACAAAAAAAGTTCAATGAATAAGTTTGAAAATGTCCTTATGGGACGAAACTGCAGTAACGTTAGTTACAATTAAAAGTGGTAAAAAACTTAGGAAGTTTCATTTCTCATTTTTCATGCAAATAAAAAGTTTTCTCCAAAATGTTACTGCACCATATTAACCACTGGAGAGTCCAATTAGTCATATTCATGAATTTTGCCTACATACTTAGCTTTTTTAGTGGTCGACGTTTTGGAAAACAGTCTTTTTCCATTTTCAAAAACCATAATTCACTTGAGAACTGTCATCTCAATTGTAAAATGCTGTATTTATTTTGACATACGTCAAAAGTATAGAAATTACAATTTTTTAACGATTTTTTCAATTTGTAGGGAAACTATGGATACGACAGGTTACTAACTAATTGGACTCTTCAGAGGTTTATATTTCGCAGTAATTTTTCTGGGTAAACTTTTCAGTTTGCCCTTTATTACACTTCAGCAGATTCTTCATTGATTAAGCTTTGTTTATTCTTCAGATTGTGAAAGGATATATACCTAAAAATACAGTAAGAAACTGAGTTCCCAACAAAAAATGTCTTTCAAAGAATATTGCACATTGTTCTTATGTAGAAACATATTGTAAGTTAATATTACCTTCTGAAATACAATTCCTAACAAAATGGTGGCGCACATTGATTTGGTTTGACATTTTGGTCTCAAGAGTAACTGTCATTTCGATTCAGGACTGATTGTCCTCCTCCCAAATAAACCGATAATTTTTTTTTGCTATTGTTGGTTGAACATATGTTGAATATGATACACTAACACGTATGTAATAGATTTTTTGTCATAAATTGGATTCGTAAAAACCACACATTACCCAGTGGAAGGATATAACTTTGCCAGAACTTCTCAAATTAATAGGATTGCTCCTTCACTCAGGAACGATGAGACCAAATTGATACCAGGACTTTCGGAAAAAAGATGGCCCTTCAGCTTATCTTGTTTTTCAGACAAAATGAGTAGAGATTAGTTGGTACTAATTTTGCTTTGCCTACATTCTACAAATGCAACCTATTTACTAATGGAAGACCATCTATAAAAAATACGGCCTCTCATAGACTATTTATGTGAAAAAATGTCTGAGGTATACTACGAAATAAGCAATTATTATTAGACAAGTTAGGCCATGCCAACTATTATTCCGCCAGTATATGAAAAATAAAAGACATAAGTATGGTATCAAGCTATACATGCTAACTGAACCTAATGATATGATTTTGAAATCCTGGTATCTGGGAAATCAGATGACTTTGGAGGTGAGGGTCATACGAATGAAGTGGTGAGTGGTGCTTCGTTTATTGGTGGAAAAGTTGAATAGTCGACATTCTCTCTATAAGGACAACTTGTACAATAGTATAACAGCACAGAAATTACTAGAGGCAGCATATTGTACAGGTACCCTAAGACAGGATAGAAAGAATAATCCTGATGAGGTTTTGAAAGCTAATCTTGAGAAGGGAGAGACAGTCACCGGTGTGAAGTTAGCAGCAATTTTTCAACGGCCGTCTTTTAACAAAAACATCAGTGACGACGAAAATGAATAAAAAAATATTTTCTCTCATAAATTTATATATAATTTGAAGATGAAATTGTATTAATAGTTTGGCTAGATTTAATAAATAATTACCAAAAGACAGTATTTTTTGAGGTAGAATTAGACAATGCTTTATATTTGACCAAAATTTACAAAAATTCTATTTATTACCTTTAAAATGTTTTGACAGGATCATATTTGGTACAGATACCTCAAATAGACCGATAAACAATATACCAAGAGATGATTCATTTGGGAGTCGTCTGAGGGGTGGTTTATATTTGAACGAAATTAAATTTTCAAAAATTATTTTAATATCCTTATAAAAGGTTTAGCCAGGTTCATATTCAGTATAGATACTTCTAATAGACCAATGAACAATATATGAAGAGATGGTTTATTTGGCAGCCTTCTAAGGAGTGGTTTTTACTTGAACGAAATTTCATTGTCTTCGATGGCTCAATCTACTAAAGAAACATCCTATATACCGGGTGACCCGGAACCAATTTACCCCCCTGTATCTTCATCGTTATTTTATATGGATGTTTCAAATTCGGTATTTCGATTTGATGTTATGAATGTACAATTTAAAAGTATCAAACCAAATATGACACTTCCGGTTTGACCAGAAGCGCATCCAATTTTTATATTTCGTAAGAAAAGTATGTATTTATTTTGAAAATTACGATTCGGTATAGAATTACTTTTCCAATGATGTTACAATCATACTTTCAATTCACAATCTGCCGATATAATTGAGATTTTATAAAAAATTACTTTTTGTATTCCCCTCGTAACAGAACATTTTCATGAAAATATGGTATGGAAAATTGAACAATATCGTGTAAGTAACAATAATTCATGGCCAAACTTTTCACACAATAAGTTTTATGCATACTAACTATTTTTACGATTTTAGTTTTTCTCCATTTTTCAACATCAATACACTCTTTTCTTTTAAATGCTAACTTAGGAATTTTTAAAGTTGGTTAGCTCCAATACATATTGAAATACAAAACAAGAAAAAACCTCCATATTTTTGTTTCTCATTTATTTTTTATCAAGATAATCCATGGTGTACCTACATTTGTATTGAACCTTTCAACTTCATGTTAGTTGGCTATGGAATTGAATTGTTCTGTCGTTGTGTTTACGCCAAACTGAAAAAGTTGATATGCTGTTGATTTATGGATAAGCAAGGAAAAATTCCTGTTTAGCCTTTCGTCTGTACCTAACCGTCCGCAATCGAGTAGTAGAAACTATTTAGCAATATTGGAGTCACAGTTCAGAAAAAACGGAAAAACGGAATGATCATGATGGGGAACATGTTATTGTAAGGGAAGATACAGAGATAACTGTTCTAGCAGCGGTTGAAATTGATCCAAATACATCATTAAGGCAGATCGAATATGAGGCCGGGGTGCCTAGAGAAACATCAAGAAAAATTTTAAAAAAATACCGCTATCGTTCATTCAAATACCAAATTCATCAATATTTGTATGAAAATGATGCGCAGAGAAGGATTCTGTATTGTAACTGGGTTATACAGAAAGAAGCAGAAAATTCAAATTTCCATTACAATATTCTATACAGTGATGAATCACGCTTTACAAACAATGGTCATTTCAATAGAAATAATTTACGTTATTGGGTACAAAAAAATCCGCATGTGTTCAGAGAAGGAAGACACCAGAAAAGATTCGGATTCAATGTTTGGCTAGGAATTTTTGGAATCAGAATAGTGGGACCAATTATTTTTAATGGAGCTCTAATAGGTAAACAGTACCTACAAATTTTAAATGATGAAATCCAAAATTTTATTGATGACATTCCCTTAGCGACACGTCGTGTTATGTATTTCCAACAATATTGAGCACCTTCACATAATTCGTACGTAGAGCATCTTACTAGAACATTCAACAATTGGATTGGTACTCACGATCCAGTTCGTTGGCTACCAAGGTCACCAGACCTCACGCCAATAGATTTTTTGTTTGGACTCACTTGAAGAATTAAAGTTTATACTCTAAGAAGACCTCAAAATTGCGAGGAACTTGAAGACAGGGTAAGGAGAGCCATCAACGAAATTACTCCTGCTCAACTAGTGAATGTTATGCGGGAATGCTCCAAAAAAATCCATTAACGTTAACGGGCGGCATTTTTTGAACAATTAGATTAATTGAGTTTGTCATAGGTGTTCAATATCTTTTGAATTGAGTTGGAAAACTATACATGTCCCAAATGTCTACTATTTTGTAGGAAAATTTTCGAAATAAATATTTTGTTGCGTTCGATTATACAGTTTCAAAAATGATACCAGGCCTATTGAAGAAATTCAATGGTTGCCAAAAAATAAACGAAATTACACAAACGAACGGATTCATCAACAGGAGCCTACCGCACATTTGTGGTTTCAATTAGGAGACCTAGAATTTCGAGGAAATCCTAACATCACCACGGAAGCAGCTACTGCTACCTGCGTGACATCCGGGTCCAGGAAATGAACAAGAAAGAAAGGATGTTTTTACGAGTGTTTATGATTGTAATCAAAAATATAGGGGATACACGGAACA
>WOGR01012507.1:0-10174 GCA_015342045.1 Leptinotarsa lineolata | reverse complement strand
ACTTGGCACATTTGATTCCACCAAGAGCGGTACATATCAGAAATACGCGACGGACTGTGGCTGCTCATCGTTTTGAGGTTAAACTCAGTAACCTTGAACTCCACTGTTCAATAACTCTTCAAATTCGAAAACGTGGTATTTTCTCTAAATGCATATTTCGCTAATGCTTATTTATCGGTTTGCCCCAAGCAAAAATTCATTTTGTGTTCGAGGAGCCGAGTACTTACACTTCTGTTCGAGGTTTCTATCTAGACCGATCCACAACTACATGGGATCCAGTAAATCCCTGGTGTTGCTGAATACCCATCGGGATCCTTAGCTGACCTGAGTCTGCTGACTGTAGTAGTTTTCGTTTGCCTGATTATATTTTTCACTTCGTGTATCTAAAGGCATCAAAAAAGTTCAGAGAGAGTCTCAGGTCAGCTAAGGACCCCAAAGGGCCTTCAGTAATGCCACAAGTTTACTTGAACCCATGTAGCTGTGGATCAGTTCGAACTGGAGCCATAAAGAGAAGTGTAAGTGTGCTGCATTCTGAACACAAAAAAATGATAGTAGTGGAGCATGCACTTTAATAGGGTATCCACGTTATCACATCTGAAGTCTTGAGTCCTGGATAGTATGCTACTTGGAATCCGTCTGGTATGTCCTTTTCTCCCAAGTCTCCGGAAAACACTATGCTTATTGCTTTTTTCTGCCATCTCTTTCATAACACCCATTTAACAATATTGTGCCCTGTAATAGTTTGAACAGGTCATTTGCTAAATGTATGACATATTCTTCTGGACATAATTTAGGCTGTACACTCTGTCTCATCCAATGCCTCCAATGCATATAATATGACGAGCCCTTTCTGTCCCTCTGTTGCATTGTTTGCAGTTAAGGTCTCCGTTGGACAGACGTATTAGAGTCAGGTGTCCTATCAACGGACAGTGTCCAGTGAGTAGCTCGGTAATTGTTCCAAGCCGATCCTTGCTTCGTTGAATGTTTTTCTGTATGTGTTTCCTGGTATGTTTTCCTAGTAATCTATATTTCCTATAGACCATCTTTTCGATCTGGTTCTATAGCAAAGACTGGTATTCTCACAACTGGTTCAGGGCCTATATATAGAGTTGATGATCGGTATCTGGCACACTCATCATCTCTTTCGTTGCCTGCGATCCTGAGTGTCCCATTTTGATGAGACGTCAAATCACTGATACTTGCCCTTTGCAAGATCACATAGACTCCAGAATGATAGATTGATGTGTACTGACTGAGTGGAATGAAGATTTCCCGTAACTTATTCAGTTTTCGATCCGTCTGTCTTCCAGGTGTTTCTGCCGAGCATGTTCTCTGCTCTTCGCGGTTCAAGACTTCAACTGCAAAGTTCATGATGAATATATATTTTAGTATCAAGTGGTCCGAGAACGGGCTCGATGTTCCTTTCTCTACATATTTCGAAATTTCTGTTTTACCCGATGCCATGTAACTCTGTGAGTTTTCCATTATAAATTGGCCCACTCATTATTACTGGATATGAAGGAAGAAGATTCTTGAGAGTCTTTGAAGCATCTGTAAGAGTGGTTTTCATTGTTTTCGTTATTCCTGAACATGCAAGTCTGATAGTTTCTAAATAGCGGCCACCAGACCATAGATGCATATGTCATCTTGGGCTCAACCAACATGAGGCAAAGCTAATACATCATAGTGAATTTGAGCTTATATGTCTCTTCATGAGTGCCACTGGCCAGCATCCGTATTACTTCTGCGTTTTTAAATCCTCTCAGATGTTGATTCCAGGTCAACCAACGCTCTAGTATCATTTCCAGAGATTTGACCTTCCTCAGCTTTAATCCCAATATTTCAAAGGTCCTAGACCTTCTGTTTCGGTCATCTTGGTGAATGCCACTATGGTCGATTTCGGGCATATGTTTAGCCCTTCTTCATCGGTCCATTAATTATAATATTCAGGGCCTGCTGAACGCGTCCTTTCACTATATTATTATATTTTTCCTGGACTAGGATGTCTAAGTCTTCTACATAGCCCAGTACTTTGTGTTCATTGTGGTTCTGAAGGGGTAGTGAATCGTCAATTCATAAGAGTGAGGACACTCTGAGTCTCCTCTGAGGATAATTTCTTGCTACCCATGCCATATACTATTGTAAATTATCCTTTGAAAAAAGTAACGTGGTCCATCGCTGATCATTGCCGATCGACTGTGACAAGCAATCCCTCCAATAAAATGGAGGGATTGAGTAGCCATGAGGAAGAATTTAATTGAAGACGAAACGTCGGCAAGAAAATAATTGTTTTTTCTAAGAAGAAATTGATCTTGTTACCCGACCAACCTTTCTTCAGAAAAATTATTTGATCACTAAATTAGTAAACTGGTTATAGATAACATTTGGAATATATGAATGTAACGAAATATTCGTTACAAGGTATACTTATTGGCTACGTTTGAAATGTCAAAATTGTTTGCCATAATAAACTATATCACTTCGGGTGATGACTGGTCATCACCCGAAGACAATTGAAACGTCGTGAAGTAAATTGGTTTGAAATCGCTTAATTTTTAATTTCATCTATTTCTTTTTTGTTTTAATTGTTCCATTTTTAACTGTATTTTATTTCACTGTAATTTCATTTCAGGGTTTTTTTGCTTAATATACTCGCCATTTTCAGCTATTCTTTTGATTTCCGATTGTATTGGTTATTTCAGGAATGTTATACAATATTAGACAAAAGAAGTCCGAACTGGTGAAATTCATTAGTGTAACCTTTTCAGAATAATTGAAAAATATAGGTTGGCTCTAGGATTTTCAACACTGAAATCCGAAAATGTGTACGTATGAATTTTCTTTCATGTAATATCACAAGGAATCGTCCATGAAACTATTGACAGTATGTTCAAATTAACAGTTTACAGAAACGCATCAGGTGTTTCACTGAATGATAGCTTCTCCAGGCGTTTTGTGAAATTTTTCATACTACAATAAAGCAATTCATAATATTTATAATTTATCAGCGGTTTCTTTCTAATTTGCTCTAGTCTCTGAAATGTTTTACAGATAACACGAAAATTCTCACAATGCGAGTTATAACAAGATCCAAATTACTGAACATTTCTGTCATTTCTAGTAATCTTTGATGAGCGAAAATAATTTTCAACAAAACCGAAGGCGTATAAGACATACCTCAACTTCAGTCGCGTTCATGACATGTAAACGTAATATCTGGAAAACATTTGTGTTTAATATCAAGCAATTCACTGTTAAAATGTTCATTTCATCTTGTCTACTACACAAAGCAAGTTGAAATTAGAAACGTTATAATCAGAAATTCACCTACAAAGATGCTGTAATTTCATTCTTTAGATGTTTCATTACATTCGCTCCTTATTCATGTCAAAATGTTTTTCCTTTATGGTTGAAGTTTGTTTGATGATAGTAAGGTATGTGGAGCTTTGTGTACTCTGTTCATTTCAGATGCCAATTTTCATAAAGAGGCGGGTTTTTAAAACTTCTTTCACAAAAATCGAAATGGAGCAATTACTTTCAATATCAGAACATACAGAACAGTTATGTAGGATCGTAAATTGGTTCAAATATTGAATTTCAATAGTCCCTGTAGTAATTTACAATATATTTGTCGAAATGTTCACAAATTACTATAACACAATTTGCGAAAATCACTTGATCACTTTTGAAGCCAAACTGAAGGTAGTACAAAAAATAAATTCTCAAAGTTTTCTCAAACTCCAAGACTTTGTATCTAGAGAGAAATCACCTATAGCACAAAGGGTCTAAATGACCTGACCAATCAGGATGAATTGATAACTTGGAAACAAAAATGAAAATGTCTGTAGAAAAAAGAAAGTTACTCAATTCTCTTGTGATACTTCAAGGTAATCATAGTCATAGCCGAAGAAAAATAACCAATAAAACATTTTTGAAGTGATAACTTCTTATGGGAGGGTAAACCGCTTCATTACGTAACGCGATACGGCGCCAATCTATCTCACTTCCCTTCCTCCTCACTCTACCACACAGCGACGGCTACCGCTGTGTCTCAGACAAACAATTCTCTCGCCTTCGCATGACTCAGTGTTCAGTGTGCATCCGTGCCATTTACTGTTGAGTGTGAGCATATAACGTAAAACTATCATCGATTTTGGAAGTGATTATAAAAAATTTTAGGGATCAAGTAGAAAATGGTCCACTGAACATTACAGAATCTCCTAACGAAAAGTTAGTTTAATAATATAATATGATACGATTTAACAGTAACAAGCATTCAAAAATTTACCGCTATAGCATCTATATTTTGAATTTCTATATATCTCTAGCGTTACTGCTTCGATATAATATAGCGTGTGATCTCTCTAAGGGTTGTGTATCATACTTCAATTCACATTTTTCCACATATTTACTCGCTTTGTCGTACTTCCGGTTTTACCTGAAATTACTCCAACTTTCGATATTTAAATCGAACATATAATATATTTTTACTTATTTCGATTGAGAATGACATTCTAAATTCAAAAATACTTCACTTGTCAATATTCGACAAATAAAATCATTTTTGTTCCAATTTTTATTTTTTGATTCAGAATGCCATTGATCGTGTAAATCGCTTCATTCTTGATCAAGTAACGTGGGAAAACTACGACTGTGAGGCTTATGATTCCACAGTCATTTTAAGAATTATTTTATAGTCGCAAATATGAATTTTTCTAGTCAACTTGATTTTTTCAAAAAGAAAGGGGGTGGCTCGTCGGCTTTTTGGAAAGATCATTTTCTAACGAATAATTTGATGCCACACACTTTCACTTTACTTTCTCTATTTTTCTGAATAATTGCAAGAAAGTCGCAAATCTTCAATGAAATCATCAATTTGGTTTCTAAGGAATTGTAGATATCTTTCCACAGTCAGTTGTCCGTCGAAAACTATTGGCTCCAAAAGATTTCCTCCGATAATACCCATCCAGCAATTGAAACCAAATCGCTCTTGAAAATTTCGTTCTTGCATCAGATGTAAATTTGTTTGAGACCAGTACCTTTTATTATTCCTATTGAACATACCCAAGTTGGTGAATCAGTTTTCATCTGAATAAATAATTTTAAATAGAAAACGTAAATCTTCTCTGTATTTGGTCAAAAACCAGTTGCAATACGTCAATCTTTGGTTGTGATCGTTATCGTAAAGATGTTGGTGTAGTTGATACTTAAATGATCGATAATAATATTTGTGAAGAATTCTCCAAACGGACGAATAACTTATATCACACTCAGAAACAATTTGGCGAATTGACGCCGTACAATTCACTTCAACATAGGCCAACACGTCTACTTCTTTTTCTTCATTGACGATGAAGTTATTGGCATTTTCTTCTGGTTCATTTCGCATTTTTCCTTCCAGTTTTGAAAAATAATGCCGAGTGGAATGGCGACGGTTAGGGAACCTCTGACCATAAATTCGAGCTGCATTCTTTTTTGTTTCTCCGTAAATTAGTAACATGTCAAATTTTCTCATTTCTAGTATAATTTGCCATATCTTATTATAAACTACACAACAAATAAATTTTTAAAAGTGACAGCATATTCATTGGCCTATTTATTTAGGTAGCCCTAGCAAAAGCTTCAATTGTTTGTCACGGATAACAGGACTTAGTGCATAAGTACACCGAATACGTATTATTTGTTATTAGGTATGATTGTTTCTTGCAACAATTATTTAGAAAAATATAGAAAATAAAGTGAAAGTATGTGACATCAAATGATCTTTTACAAAAAGCCGACGAACCACCCCCTTTCTAATTGAAAAATCGAGTTAACTGGAAAAATTCATCTTTGCGACTATTCTTAAAACGACTGTGAAGTCGTAGTTTTGCCATGTTACTTGATCAAGAATGAAGTGATTTACACGATCCATGGGATTCTAGATCAAAAAATATAAATTGGAATAAAAATGATTTTATTTGTCAAATTTTGACAAGTGAAGTATTGATGGATTCAGAATGTCATTCACAATCGAATAATCAAAAATATATAGGATATACCATTCGAAATTCAATAGTTGGGGTAATTTCCGGTCAAACCGGAAGTACGGTAAAGCAAGTAAATATGTAAAAAAATGTAAATTGAACTATAATACAGAACCCCCAAATTTTGTTATTCTATCTCCAATAATAAAAAAGTTATAGGGGTGAGCCACCTTAGAGAGTCGCCCTGTATATACAGTGTGTGAAAGCCAAATGGTATAAATTTCGGTTACTGTACATATTTTCAAAAAACTGTGAATAATTTTCGTGGCAACGTTAGTTTAAAACGTCTAGTCAAATTTTTTTGTATGTTACAACATTACTTGTCAGTATTTTGATATAAGTTGAAAATTCATTAACTTCAAGTTTTACAGTTTTACAAATGATTGGTTACGGAGATAAAATCCGAACACAACAGGAAGTAGCTCGTCTATTTCATGAGAAATTTTCTAATTCATCGCCCATATCTTAAGGAATAATAAGCAAAATAGAGAAGCAGTTTCGCGAGTTTGGTCATGTGGGTCACATAAAAAGAGCAGCTGCCAATGCAATGAATGATGAACTCAAATTATATGTGATGCTTGAGTTTGAGAAAAACCCACATACATCGAGTAAACAGGCATTCACTACATTCAATGTTAGCCATACATCGATAGTAAACATATTAAAAGAAAATAAAATGCATCCCTATAAATTGATACCCATTCAGGAACTCATGGAAGCCGATTTTGGTAGAAGAATTTATTTTTGTGAGCAGATGATGGAAATGTTGTATAACAATATCATCCAATTGTTGTTTTCTGTTGAGTGTACGTTTCCTCCTAACGGTCATGCTGATCGGCAAAATTGCCGCTACTGGTCAACGGAAAATCCTCACTGAATGAGAGAAGAACACACCTTGTACCCTCAAAAGGTTAATGTTTGGGCAGGGATTGTAGAAAACCATATCATTGGTCCCTATTTCATTGTGGGCAACTTGAATGGCGATAATTATTTAGCACTACTTCAAAATGATGTCATTCCAAGTTTAGCAAATTTATATCGTGATCCAAGAAACCCTCAAGTTCCAGTAAATAAGATATGGTTTTGGCAGGATGGATCACCACCACATTACCAAGTTAAAGTCCGACAATACCTTGATACAACATTTCCAATCGGTAGATAGGGAGGCGAGGATTGATTGAATGGCCGGTGCTATAACCTGATCTTTCATCATTAGATATCTTTTTATGGGAATATCTGAAGAGCAATGTATACAAAACTAAACGTTTAGATTTGAATGACTTTAAAGAACGAATAACGCCTGCGATCAGGCCAGTCACGCCTGATATGTTAAATTAATATTTCGGGATTTTTTAAAAATATGTACAGTAACCGAAATAATGAATTTATTTCATTTGGCTTTTACACACTGTATACACACATATATACATAGTACGTTTACGATTACTCAATATTTTGTATTTATTGTAATACTGAATAATTGTCAACGATATATATTCAAAACCGCATTAAATCTTCGAATTTACTTTCAAAACAAAAACACGCATCGGATCAATGGATGCGGGGGTACATACAGGCCGTTTCTTTTATCATTGCTATATTCTAAACCGTAACAGATACGAAGACGATTAAATGGGAAAAAAGATAACTGTCATCGGAAACAATACAATGGTCGAAGAAAATTTATGGGAACTCTCGCCCTTCCCGAATTATATACAGGGAAAACAAAAAATGCTGTTTTTCGTTTTTTTTCGAATGGAGTAGTTGTTTCGGAGAATATCAAAAAATGGAAAAAAAAAATGTTATTGTATTCAAAGTGTACTATGACGATGTAATAATAAATATTCGATAAAACATTTCGTGTCAACATGGCCACCATCAATTTTTTTTTAATACGGACCTGTCTTTTTTATCACAGATATTGATAAAGCAATAAATTCACAATCCAAGAGTATATCACATTTGATATTTTTGTAGCGTTTCATTTGAAATAACTACCATCATTGGTGACAACAATTTTAAATAACAGTCCTATCGTAAAGTGTTTCGGTTTCTTCAAAATATATATGAAAATTCGTACTTTTCCGTTTTGAAATTTTTGTATTGCCGTAATCCTTCTTTCAAGGCCTATTCCTCCCTAATCAATTATAATTCGTAATATTTTTGTAATTCTCAATCCTTCAAATAACGAAAATATCAGTTTTTGGTCAAAATTTCATTGTTGTATAATTTGGTATGATCAAATAGCATCTCAATTCATTTACCATCTTGAACGCGTAGGCTTTGCTTGGTTTCTAAGGCAGGAAAAATTAATACGTTGTTGATATCTGTTGAGAACTGTTAGAAGTTTATGAACATATCAATGATTCATTCAAATGATGAAAGGACTGATATGCTATTCAGTTATGCAAAATCAAAAGAGGAGTTTTATTTGCCTTCAGAGAAATATAGGAATTCGTGGTTTTAACTGGTCGGAACGCTAGCATATTCCACCCAGGAAGTTTCCAGAAAACTTTACGAAATGTTTGACGATCATTGGTAGGCGTTCAGGGGAGTGAGATTTGCCACCGAGATCACCAGACCTCACTCCACTTGACTTTTTTATAGTATAATTCAGAAAAAAAGGTGAACAGTACTCCAGTGCCTACCAAAGAAAAACTGCGACGGCAAATAGTGCGGTGTATTGAAGATCTTGATCCCCATGAAAATGAAAAAGCAACCACAACTCGCGTACGAAAATACATTTTGAAATGTTCAAAATGTAATGGATAACATTTCCAACATTTATTGTTAAAATGTGATATTTTGTTTACAATTTTGTCATTTTTAATCATCCTTATTCTGTTATTTTCAGTAGTTTTACATGTTATAGCCCAGAAAATCTTACTTTTTACATAGAAATGCCTGATTTTTGATTCAGTTGTTTCCTGGAAACTTTGAGCCATTGTTAAGGAAATTATTTTTTAACCTTACAAACTTCCTCTCCTTCATTTATGTTAATTCAGGATACATTTGGTTGAATTTTCTGCAAGTTCAGATAATGATTCGAACACTTTGTTCATGTGTAATAAATAATTTCATAAGAACTTTGTTTAAATAATCGATATTTGCATTCATTTCGGAAGATGTTTCGAAACACCGTATACAACAAATTCTTCAATAAATAATGTTTCCAGAAGAAGTGACTTTATTAAGGAAACTTTATGATTTAGGTATAGGGGCATGATGTATCATCTTGAACATTTTTCAATTTATCGAGTAATATACAGAAGAATTTATTTGAAAAAAGAACTTTCGACCCCTTTTATGCATAATGGAGATAATAGTAATTTCAGCACCCCCTGTATGATATGGAGTCGATTTCTTAGTGTTAGTTGAATATTGCGATTTTGTCCAAACTATCATCAAAATATCAACTTTTCATGAATCGAGAGTACTGATGTACTTAAGCTCAATTAGGGATATATTTTGGACTATATTCAGACTAAATGATTTTTTATATCCAATACCGATAGAGATAGGTATAGCACATTATTAATGGAAAAGTATTATAATGAAAAAGGAATTCCAAAAATGTGTTGATGTACGGGGTGGCATGTTTAAAAAAATAAAGTTGCTAAGACTTTTTGATAGAAGTGGCAACGCTGCAAATATCTTAGATCAATGGAACAGGTAAGAAAATATAAGATGTGGAATTTTTAGAGGAATCCTGCGTTTCGTTTACCATAAACGTCCAACCTACCATCGACCGTGAGTCACGCTGTATATATCGTTGAGTTTATATTCCCATATCTCAATATATAGGAATCTTTCTCAACATCACAGGTGGGTTCGTTGAAGAGACACAATCAAAATACCAATAAAGAAAAAATTTAATAAAACTATGTAGAAGACTTTAAAAAGCATTAAGCTCACAAAACATTAATCATGTTTTTATAGTTTGTAATTTTTTTAAATTTTTCAGAATCAAAAATGTATTTGTTATTAGTATTGATTTTTATACTAACTCGAGTTGAGCAATTGAGCTCCGCGGTGGGCGACAATTTGATATATGCTGAAATTGTTGAGTTTATGGGAAAGAAAGTTTTCGGCTTTCTACTACTCCATCTTGATACAAAAATGTGGGAATCTTCCAAAGAAAGGAAGGA
>WOGR01012506.1:0-10174 GCA_015342045.1 Leptinotarsa lineolata | reverse complement strand
AATGAATATCTTCCGGAGAGGTGCATATGACATGCCTGACGGAAAAACAACAACTTACCCAGCTAATGCCGCCCAGAAAGCTGAACACACGTACGTACAAAGTCGTAGGTTTCCATGAGAGGCATAAGGTGTTTTCACCTGAACTTGAGCATGTCATATGCACCTCTCTGGAAAATATTTATTTATCATTCTCCGGAGGAGTTTTTTCTGAACTTTGTCTGTAGGTGGCGCAGGGGTACATCCTACGGAATCAACTTCAGATAGAGCTGATGACTAGTTGGAATTGTTGTCAGAATTGTCACTGAGACGGGCGTGAGTTTGCATCGGTCTCTGCCCCAGGGACATTTGCGGCATTCAGACCAGAACCGGCGGGTGCTGGCCCACTGTAGGGTTTTCGATTTTTGATTTGCGATGTCTTTCAATACTCAGTGAGGTCCCATCATCTGTGAATTTGGAATTCTCTATATCGTTAAAGTTCAAATAATAAAACGCGATTCGACTCCAATGTATAATTCCCTGAATTCTATCAAAGATAATAGGTGTCGCGGAGGCATAACTGGTCACCACGATGGCACAAGGCCGGACCAGAGGGTTCCCTGTGTTTCCCTAACTAACCGACACACTACCTCGCGACTCGACTCACCCATCCCTCCCGAGGATGAAAACAGCCGCCAGAGGCCCAGTTACTAGTGCCATAGAGCAGCCAGCGTAGACTGCTCTGTGAGTAGACCAAGTCGGCGTACTTTCCGATGTATTCGGACCTGGAAGTGGCAACACCACATTATCGAAAAAAATTTAGTTTGGTAGAGAAGATCCGAATATGCTCTTCATTGAATTGTCAGAGCAAGACGATATTTGTCGTGGAGTTCTCAGCTCCTGGCGAGACG
This sequence comes from Leptinotarsa lineolata, assembly GCA_015342045.1. Lineage (NCBI taxonomy): Eukaryota > Metazoa > Arthropoda > Insecta > Coleoptera > Chrysomelidae > Leptinotarsa > Leptinotarsa lineolata. The sequence goes on along the minus strand of WOGR01012506.1, from coordinate 9,287 downwards.
AATATCGTCCGAAAAGAGGATGAAAAATGGATCAAATATCGAGATTTTCTCTTCGAACTCCGCAGACTCTATACAGACCACTCTGTAAAGATGGTAGTTCTGATTATTGGAGTCCTTGGTGGAATGATGCCCTCTCTACTCTCGAATCTTAAAATCATACCGGCTTGCCGCACTAGGCAGAAATCTTAGCCGGACAAATGCAGAAGGCTGTCATTCTTAGCTCATTGCGCTTGCTCGGGGCACATGATTTTCGTACCCAATGATCACTCACCCCACGGTATGGGTAGTGGTCGTTGGTTAATAATGCTGGCGCGTCTTCCCGAATACATCGGGGCCCCGGGGGATAGGGCCTGTTTATTACTGGTAGCTACAGTACAATTCAAACAACCATAATTGAGGTGGTTGTATGAGTCTGGTTCACCAGAAACGTCTAATGTGCCATCCACCGTGAATTATCCTCTATATATATGAAAGTTACTTCTGTGCATGATATACACATCTTTGTAGAGACTTAATTTTGGAATTATTCACTTCTTTCCTTTCTTCTAAAGATTCCCACATTTTCTGTGTAAATATAAGTAGAAAGCCAAACTTTTTTTTCAAAAATCAGTCACTCCCAAAAGTATAACCCTCTCAATTCGAATAAATTCGTATATCACTTCCTTCAATCGTATTTTTTATTTACAGAATCTAACTTCATCGTTTCAAGTTCGATGTGTAAGATATTAGACATGGAGCCTTTCAATAAAGATGCCAAAAAATTTTTCCAATCACAGAAATACATGCCTTGTCATTCCAAGAAACTTATGACATATGTGACAAAAACTGACAATATTGCTACTCTCCATATTGATAAAGAAGTTGTTCCGTCCTATACCAAGACGGAGGTCACCTGCTGCTATTCTAATATAACGCGGAAGTACAGCGTTACGGATCCAGATGGTGGAATATCGTGAGTTCAAAAACTATTCCAGTAATTATGTCGAAACTATTGTCCGGGTTTGTTGGTCGTCGTCTGCAGGATTTTAGGTTGGACGTTCCAGGATATACTACATATATGCTGAAATAACAACGAAAATACTGCATCCGACACCTCATGGCCTTTGATATTATTCTCCACAGTCGGGGACGGAACCACGGCCAACAAACGCGAAAAATAGCTTTCAAACCGTGAAAGTTTATATTCTTAGACTATTCCAATTATCTTCAGAATTTTGACAGAACGTATAGAAAACTCATAAAGTTTACAATCGCAGCTCCTTACTCATTGTCCATTTGCATGATAATTCATTGATTTGCTGCAATTTCAAAAAAAAAAAATATTGTAAAGATATATTTTTTCAAGAAAAAATATTCAGTACCTATTATAGATATTCAGTATTATTGAAATCTATATATGCCCTTTCATCTTCATTTCTTGTTTCAGAATTTCTCCATGTCAACGTTTTGAAAACAACGTCACCATCTACAATGATCCGGTTTTAGTAAAATGTTCAGAGATGGACCCACCAGCACATGAAGTATACGAAAATGTTCATGTCTCAGTAATAATTAAAGAAGAAGTAAAGGAAAAAATTGATAGCTTTGACAACACCACGATGCCATTTAGTGTCCTTTTCATAGGAATTGATAGTTTATCTCGACTTAACTTCATAAGGACGCTTCCAAAAACCTACAAATTTGTTGAGGAAAATAATTGGTTATCACTTAAAGGTTACAATAAAATAGACGATAACACATTTCCAAACCTTATGGCTATATTGACAGGTTATAACCCATCCCATGCCTATTCGGTTTGTGATCCAACTATATTAGGAAAATTAGACAACTGTTCAATAATTTGGTTCGATTTCAAGCGGCTAGGGTTCATTACCGCTTATGCAGAAGACGAAGGCTCAATCAATACTTTCAATTATAAAAAAAAAGGTTTCAAAATCGTTCCTTCTGACTACTACTTCAGACCATACGTTCTAGCAACGGAGAAACTGAATATAAAAAAGAAAGACGGAATAGTATATTGTACCGGACCAGAATCGGCTGGAGAAAGAATAATGAAAATTGCCAAAGAATTTTCAATAACTTTCAAGAATTATCCATATTTCGGATTCTTTTGGATGAATTCCTTCAGTCACAATGAAATCAACTCCCCTACAGGAATGGACAACAAGGTTAAAGAGTTCTTAGAAGATTTAACTAGGGCAGGTGTTACAGAAAATAGTATTATATTTTTTTTAAGTGATCATGGAATGAGATTTGGTGATATAACGTTGACTACAACGGGTTGGTTGGAACAAAGATTACCCTTCATTTACGTCTCCTTTCCAAAATGGTTTCAACAGAGTTTCCCAAAAGAATTTGAGGTATTCAGGAGTAATTCTCAGAAATTAACCTCTCCATATGATCTTCATATGACTCTCAAACATATCCTAGTACTCTCCGGGCATAACTATACAGCCACTCCCAGCCAGGCATGCCCAAAATGTAAATCATTATTCGAAAAAGTAGAACCTGAGAGATCGTGCGAAGATGCCGGAATCGCTCAACACTGGTGCACTTGTGGGGGATATATCAGTATAACTCTAGATAAAAAAATAAAAAAATCGATTACGAATTTTGTCTTGAAAGAAATCCATGCCATTATTCGGTACAAAAGTGGTGCCCATAAATGTGCCAAATATTCTGTAGATGAGATTATAAATATCCAAGTATCTCAAACAATTGTTCACAAAAAAGAATCTTTCTTACTTCTCACAATAAAAACGTATCCTAAAGCGATATTTGAAACGACCATTGGTTATTACGGTGATCTGAAGAATTTAAATTTATCTATTTCTGGTGATATTAGTAGACTCGATAGTTATAATGAACATAGTAAGTGTGTTGAAAACGCATATCTTAAAAAATATTGTTACTGTCAATCCGGTACAATTAAGGCATAAGAGGCGCATGTGTGAAGAAAATGTACAACAAAAAAGACAAGATGAACAAATAATAATAGTACACAAACTAAAACAAACAATTCAGCTATTTTTTCCAAAAAGAAGTATATATTTCCAATATTGAAATAATTTTCTCATTCGATTTTGTGATCTTCATTTTTACAGTGATATTTTTAGAACCTTAATAATACTTATCAGAAAATAATCCAAGATCTTGTTTTATTATGTCCACAAATGATAAAATGTTGATTTATTTGAATTTTTTTCAAATATTATCAAGTTACGAGTAATCTATTCGAATTTCACCACTATCAAGACTTTATATCCATGTAAATATCTAGGATGATAAACAATGTTATGAAACAAAATCAGTTATTGAAAAAAATAGAAGCAGAAAAAATAATGCCACATGAACTGAAACCAGAAATAAAATTGTTTCAAAAACATTTTTTATGAAACTAATCTCTTTCCTAGTAGCAATCTGTTGTGATTAAATCCACTGATGGACATCACTCGAACATCATTTCACATACATAATTCATAAAAGCAGAAATAATAATGCCGCATGAACTGAAACTAGAAATGGAACTGTTTAAAGAGTGCCAAATAAATACTATGAATTTATTTGACGAGGTTACATATATTCAGTTGAACATAAAGTGCTAGATATGTTTTTAGTTTTGATAATCTATTGTGTATATAAATATTACCTGTTCTTCTATTCTAGTCACATTCGAAGAAGTATTAAAATATATATCCTAAGTAGTGTTTCATTTCGGAATTTCAAGAAACTCTTCAATACTTGTTTAGAATAAGGAAAACATATTATCATGATGAAAAATTCAAAGAATCCTCTGCAATGGGTATTTTTCTCATGAATATTTTTCATAAATGAAATATGAAAACCTCTAGGCAGGATATATCATGAGAAGAGACGTTGAGATATCTTCAAGAAAGATTAAATAAATATTGAACAGAAGTCAATTATTGAAGAAATTTAAGTTTAAAAAAATGTGAAAGAGAACTTTATAAAGGTGTAGAAAAGGCAAACTTTTTAGTTCACACAGAAGAGTTTACACGTGAATTCAAATATTTGAATTGAAAAATCCATATTCTGTACTTTTTGATTTCAAAACGTCAAATGTTCGTAGTATTCCCAACTAATGTGAAACCAATCTCAGTCATCGCTGAGTTACTTCTTCAAAGTGCTTGAAAGACCTTAGAAGTTCTATGAGATTTTGAAAATCTTTATTGGAAGTTCAATATGGAATTTATTAATACCATGTTTGAAGATGATTGACAATGTTTCGTGGTGAGTTTCATGAGTTCGGACTTCCATTGTCTAATATTATATAGGCTGACTTGAAATCCCTGAAATAACCTATACAATTGAAAATTAAAAGAATATCTGAAAATAATAAGTATATTAAGCAAAAAAAACCCTGAAATGATTTTGCAGTGAAATAAAAAACAAATAAAAAAATTGAACAATTAAAACAAAAAGGAAATAAATAAAATCAAAAAATTTGCGATTTCAAGCCACGTTTCTTCACGACGTTTCGATTGTTAGTATCCACAATCATCTTCGGGTGATGACTGGAGTAATTCTTCCGAGAGCTCTCAGAGGAATTAGTAAACAATGTTTCATGGTGATTTTTTCTGTTTCAGACTTCCATTGTCTAATATGATTCGAAATCTATGGAAGAAAGAAAGAATGGAATTAGAATGAATAGCTAGAATATCAATTTTATACAAGCAATAAAACGTGAAATGAAAATACAATAATACATATTAGACAATGGCAGTCCGAGTTAGTAAAACTCATATTCTCAACTTGTCAAAGTGAAAATAATATAAAAATATGAGAAGAAATCAACGAGTATTTAACGTAACAGTTTAATAACAAAAATTCGTATAGAAAATCAGTGAAATGAATCATTTGAAATAAATATGATATACTTACATATACATTTAAAAGGTTAAAATATGAATTTTTTGTTAGGCAGCTGGTACTCCTCCACTATCGACAACCCTTTCAGAAGTCTAAACTTGTGCGAGCTGAGAATTACCAAATTATCAACTTTCAACGTACAATTTCTAGCACGGGATGGTTGAACGCGGTAAAAATCTAAAATCCCACAGTTTAAATCGAACCAACGTTTATATAGCGATTGAATGCATTGGTAAAGATGAATAATAACGAACGAAACATTTCAAACTAGGCTTCTTCACGATGCGACGGTTTGATTGTTAATACTCACAATCGTCTTTCAACTCACTCCTAATGCTTTGAGGTTCAGAAATTTTCACTTTTTCAAACAATAGAGTCTGAACCTCTAACCTTCAACTACTACTCGATACTATCTCTGTACCAAGAATGATCAACTTTTTGTTGGTATTTAAAATCACAGAAGCCTCATATGTAGAAGAAATATAAAATAAAATGCAAGGAAGATTTAATGGTCAAATCCGATATAATCTTATCACATTCATAAATTTATATTAATGTACAACATATACGAGTAGTTACATACATTTCCTACAATAACGAAAGATCATCTGTAGAATAACTCTTTTTGAGTCCTAACCTATCTACGGTGCACCAGTCATTAACATCACTATTAAACATAATTTCAGAGTCAGAGAAATATCTCGCCAAATTTTCTTCCGAACAGCTCTTCATTTGTTTAGTATATTCAAGAATGGTAACGGATTTACAATTTCTAAAACTTTTTCTGATACCTTGGAGAAATTGCGGATTACATACGGGAAAACATCCTAAAGGATTTCTGGCTCTTTCCTCTACGATGGCGAATGATGTATCTGTGAGTTTTGGAAAATTTCTATTCGATATTGATGAAGTTCCTATAAATAATTGACAAATGAGTGATATGTTAGAAGCCATTGAAGAAAAAGTTGAAAATGAACCTAAACTGTTATAAGGTCATTTCAGAAGTTTTGTCCGTTCTAATGTCATGTGTTTTTGTAATTCATATTTCTTAAGGTATCGAAGCTATATAGAAAAAAATTGAATATTCCAGATGTTATCTTTGAATGTATTTCTTCATCACGATAACTAGCAATCAGTTATCAGTGTTCTCTGGACTCTACTCTGCTTTAGAAGCCTCATTTATCTGTCAATCCAATATATGATGTCTTCGTAAGGAAATATGTCATAGTCTTTACTCACCTGGGCTTGTATTTAAGGGACAATCGAGTCCAACAATGTATTCATGACTGAACCTAGCGCCATTGACCTATGATAGCTCGAAACAGCGCTATCTGGTGTTGAATCACAAATGCTTTGTCTTTAGGCTCTGGTTTCATTTACTTTCAAGGTTGCTGTTTTGATTTTCATTCGTCTTAGCTTTGGTGGCAATGACTTCAAAAAATTGAAGGTCTCTAACTAGTTTAGTACCTACTTTTTATTTAGTTGTGGTGGGTAATTTCGGGTATATACAAAAATATCAATCCAAGAACTTGAGTTGATTTCTTTTTGTGATCGATTAATTTTTTTGATAAAAATCAAATAATAGAGGATGGTTGATTTTTCAAAAATTCTCACACAGAAAAGTGGATTTTAATGACTTGAAGAATATTTCCAAAGTCGTCAAATAGTTAACTTGAAAAATCTAATTTTGTTATAATGGTTTTCAGTCCTTTGATATATTGCCTATTTGAATCAACCTCAGAAAGAATAATCTGTCATAGTATATACTGATAGATAGAGAATTTTTTACTCTATACATTTATGCTTTCAATTTTTTTTTACAAATTTCAATTTTTTGCTTCTTTTCAGCTTTATATTATATGATGTAGTTGAGCGATTCTCGACCAATTTTTCTCTACGAATTCAAATTGAAAAAAACGCTGTCGAAAAAGACCAGAATATTAGCCAGGCTTTGGCACTGTTCGACGTTGATTTGCGAAATTTCGTTCCAGATTTTTTGGCCTCGAACATGAGTCACGAAGTGATCGACCCACAATAATTCAAGATGAAGATTTGAGGACCCTGGTGGAGACTGACCCGTTACAAACGGTGCGTGGGATGGCTGAAGAACTGGGCGTCATCCCACATGTGGTTTTTGATGGTTTGAAACTTATTGTAAAGATTAAAAAATTCGAAAAGTGGGTACCCTACGATTTGAACCATGTTTCTTGGTTTGTTCCCATTTGTTTTTGCGCAACCAAAACGACCCGTTTTTGGGTCGGGTCGTCACGTGTGATGAAAAGTGGATGCTTTACGACATCAAGAGACGTTCAGGATACTGGTTGAACTCCGATGAACCACCCAGGCACTCACCAAAGGCGAAAACTCACCAAAAATAATACTATGGTTACTGTATGATGGTCAGCGGCTGGGGTGATTCGCTATAACTTTCTGCAACCAGACTAAACCATCACAGCAGAGTCCTATTGTGAGAAATGATCCAAAAATTGCATCTACAGCAGCCGGCACTGATCAACAGATGATATCCGATCCTGCTCCACGACAACGCCCGTCCGCACGTTTCACAAATCAGCGACCGAAAATCGAATGGATTGAGCGTCAAAGTTCTGCTTCACCCACAATACTCCCCAGACCAGTCGCCAAATGACTACAATCTTTTAAAACAATTCGATAACTTTCTCACCGGTAGAAATTTCGCTAATCAGGACCAGGAAAAAATGGCCTTTGTCGACTTCATTAAATCTTGAGCACCCAGTTTGGATGCTGACGAAGATAATCCACTTTTGTCACGTTGGCAAAAGTGCACTGATTCAAATGGTGCTTATTTCGATTGAATTGAGTAAGTAATCACTGAGATATTACAGTCTGAAGTAGACTCGCAAAAACGGACAAAACTTTTGAAACTACCTTATATTTTACCTGGTCCGAGATTTTCCACCAATGGCGCTGAGTTCGAGAAATCGAATTGCTGGTTTTGTTCCAAACTTGTTTTTTTTACATTAGCATATGCTGGTGGAGGTGAATGTGGAATTATGGAAGAAGTAGTTTGATGATTTCTACCATTGAAATTGGTTGGATGAAAACTTTCATCGGGTCTAGGGTCGGTCCTCAAGTCTGGTGAGATATGAGGTGAAATCATTGAGACTGTATTCGTTTTGGCCAAATAACTTGTGAGACACCTATAAATTGAAAGAGTACGAATAGTTATTTATTTTAACAATAACTTCAATAATATAATGTTCATTCGTTCATGAAGTGAAATAACTACATAACTGCATAACAATGGAGGAATTTCTAGAATGAGAAGAGACCGGAATACGTGACTATCACAGAATAAATTAAGCACTAATTCCCATTCATATGTAAATGAAAAAACATTAGAACCTATATCGAAGCTATTTCACGGGTTTGTTGGTTATGGTCTGCAGGATTTTAATCCTGACGTTTCGTCCACGACTGCCGTGGAGATAATGAACCTCTCGAGGTAGATAGTGCAAACATTTTCAGTCTGCGACGCTTCAACGAACACTGGCTACTGCCTGCTCGTATCGCCTTCTGTTTGCCTGTCGGTATGAAAGTGGTTGGATTGCTTGTAACGTCCTTGTGAACTCCTCCCAAATTATATTTGACTTGCTACCGAGAGTTCGTTATATTAGTTCACATCGAGTGCGTTTGTGAAAACATATTAGAAAAACGTATTCATGTGATTGTGGTAAATCTTCCATTGTAGTAATAATCTTTTTCGGCGTCAACTCCAGAATTGCCAAACAGGTCTATCAGTGAAACGAGTGATATTAGATTACATACAGGATGCAGAATTCGATTGTTTCCACTGATTGTGTCATTCTTCAATGAGGTTGGGCAGAAGGTCGTCGAATTACTGAAATCAGCCATCAAGATTCATGAAATCATCAAAGTATATATGGAATAACACTCACTCTCAACAAGAATTGATAACACGATTCTAATCATAGTTAATGAACTGAAAAAACGTATATGTATTGGAATATAAGTTTCACTTTCTAAATCTCACTGTGCCAGATAACCATTTTGTATGAATTGAATAATGTTGACCCTGAAAACAGTGTGGAGTAGCAAACTTCATCATCCCTGTCGAGTGGTATAAATCAAACCGCCTGAGATATCTATTTTTTCAAATCAATAATGGTAGCCCTAAAAAAAAACTGTTTTTTTGTCTATTAACTTACAAAAGAGTAGACCAACGGCATTCATCATCCATATCGGGTATTAGGGTGATAGTACCGTTGTCAGAATCATCCGTATCTAAAAATGTTCTCATTAAATTCCCTCTTCGACTCAATGTCTGACTTCTCCTTCTATATGCAATCATGGTATACTTCCAGAAAACCATAGTGATAATACATATATATATACAT
>WOGR01012505.1:0-10175 GCA_015342045.1 Leptinotarsa lineolata | reverse complement strand
TTTAGCTTCTTCAAATGTTCTATTCTCCTTGAGCTGCTCAGTATAACAAAGAATAAAGCACATTTTCCATAAAGGCAGCAATAAATATCATACTCTTTGAAAATGAATGGATCGACTTCGAACCTAACCAAACCAATTTCTTGAAGGACCATGAACACATGTAAAAGTTTCGTTTCAATGGAATCTCCCGATATGATTGTGCCGAAACTTTCAATTCCCATTATCATTGGGCCCGTATTCATTTGGAAGCTAGCGGGTGGAACAGTCTTTACCCACCTTTCACTAACTTGAAATTCTATTACATTCAACAAGAGAGCAATGGAAATGATGATATCGATCTAGTTCCGTTGTTATTGATGTTCGTAGAAGTTCTACTATCTTGGTTGAACCGGAGTCTTCTACAGAACTGTTAATTTTTTCCAAGCTTGCTTTGCAGTTTTGTTTTCTTGGATGAGGAGTGTCTTCGAATAGGATAAGTTTTGACCTTGCTTTCATGACCTATTCAAAATTTTATTCGAGACGAAAAATATATTTTCCATATCTTCGTGTTGCAAGTATGACTGCTAAGCGAATTCACATGTGAACACGTTCTCATGACTTATCAGTTTTATATCAGAAAGTTTGAGTTGGAGTTTGACATTTATACCTTTCTTTGTCGGTGGAATGAATTTAAGTACTTTTGTTCAGTAACCTGATGTTGATTGAACTACCGCAATATAATTCCATGGAAGAAAGGCTCCAATCTTCAATGAAACCTTTTTCTCAAGTAACCAACAGAAAAACATCTATTCAACTCTTTTGATCACATAAATAAGAAAGCAAATAACAAAAAAATTATTATGTGATATTAATCTACTTTTTCAAAAATTGAAAGCAATTTTTTTATTGTTCATAACAACCCAATCCAGTTTGAGATTGGTCCTTTTCACCAGGAAAATAAGTTTATCGAATATAGAACCTCCCGAAATCTTCAAAAGCAAACTAAACTTCTTTGAAGGGATAAAATACCTTGGTATTATTCTCGACAGGAAGCTAACTAACTTTTACCTACAGTATCGAGCAAAAAGAGCATATGTGGTTTACGAGAAGTGTCGGAGAACAGTGGGACGCACATGGGGTCTTTCACCCCGTGTGGTCACCTGGATCTACACTGCAATATAATAAGACCCATGTTAACGTACGAAGCCATCGCATGGAGACCAAAGTTTCTCCAAGCAGAGACCATCCAAAAATCATATCAAATGCAGCGATTGGCCTGTTTAAACATCACAGGAGAAATGATAATAACACCAACTGCGGCAATGAAATCAATCACTGGTCTGACCCCTCTGGACCTGTATGTTGAGAAGGCTGCGTTAATGACCATGATACGATTGCATACGGCTGGTGTAAACCTCGAAGTAGGAATGGGTCAATCATGGCTAAGCCTATGGCGATAGGTGCTTACTGCGCTACCTCTACCGCAGGCAGGCCTTGATGCAATTGAACCCAGGTTTGTGTTTAACAAACCTTACACAATACAAATGGAATACAATACAGAGTCAGATGCTGAAAATGCAATACGCATACATACAGATGGCTCAGAAACCAAAGAAGCTGGGGAGCTGGCGCTAAAGAAATATCTGGCGATGACCAGGAAAAACCTACGTTTAACAGTAGGATCTCTGACCACTGTCAACTAAGAAAACACCTCCATACTATGGGGATGGTGGACACACCTCTATGCAGGATGTGTGAACAGGAAGATGAAAATGTCAGGCAAGTCTAATGTGAATGTCCGCAGTTATCGTCAATAAGACACTGTGTTCGGCGAGTCTTGACCTACACCTGCCGATATTAATGATATGTCTCCTAGTGACCTGTCCACCTTCCTGGAAAGGATAGGGTGGACGATGACCTAGGAGGACAACTCTTTGGAAGGATGTATAATTGGTCACATGTGGCCTAAGTGCTTTGAGCCTACACTCGCCATCCCTACTCTACAGATACAGAACCCAATCCAGTTATTTTGTTTAGTACATTACATTTACCTCATTTTTATATCTGGGTCATCTAGATGCAGTGATGAAGTGTTTCGTGTATTTTTTTCCACATATTCTGTTGAGAAATCTAATGACGTGAGATCAGATAATCGAACTGAATTTTCACCAAGGTGGGTTATTATTATACATGTATTTTTGTGGGGCCCTGCTGTAGGCTTAGTGCCTCTTCAGGGGCAATTTTTGACTGTTGTCTAATGTTGTCAATGATTTTATGAAGCGGTTATTTTTGTACTGATTTTAAGAACAAAAGAATTTTGAATAGACGGCGAAGATAACTTTTGAATGAGGTATCAGAAGCTTCTTTCCATTTTGCAAATTGATACCAATCAATAACTAATAATTTCACCACGTAAAATACCTACTTGGTGACTAATGACTTTACTAGAGTTCAGGTATAAAAATATTCGTCCATCATAGTCGAAGTTCAACTCAAGCCACCCTGCCAAAAGATGGATTGCAAATATGGAATTGCTCTCCATATCGAACAAAAACCTATGTTTTTTATTCTTTTCAAAAAATATGTCCCCATTTGGATGATATATATTTTTGGCAAGAACCACCAATAAACTCATAATCTCCTGATCAGTGGTTTCGGAAACTATTTAGGTGAAGTCTCACAATGAAGTATTACTCAAATACTTTATATATTTCCATCAAATATCGACTAATTTTATCACAGTCCCCACTTTGAAGGTATTTGAGGATTTTTATAAATATGCTCAATGATTAAAATGATACATTCATTTCCGTTTTCTATTCCAGCACAGTTTATAGGTTAAGGAAAACCATCAATCAGAGTTAATTGAATGTACAATGCTGATTCCGATTCAGGAGTACCTTGAAACTGACATTTTCATTTCCAGGTATCGCTAAAGTTTTCCATTTAGGAACATGTGGTGGTCGATACAATGCATTGGTGATGGAACTTCTTGGTCCAACTCTGGAAGATCTCTTCTCCCTCTGCAGCAGAAGATTCAGATTGAAAACAGTGTTGATGATAGCAGATCAGTTGATTACCAGATTGGAATATGTTCACAGTAGAAGATTGATTTTCAGAGATATCAAACCTGAAAATTTTCTCTTGGGCAGATCTAGGAATAAAAAAGACAAAATCATCTACATCATTGACTTTGGATTAGCCAAAGAGTACATTGATCAAGACTCAGGAAAACATATCCCTTACAAGTAAACAATTCATGCCTTTCTAGTGGAAATTTTGTTTTGATTTGCGAGCATTTATCGATTCGTAACTTCCCTTTCTACGTGTTTTCGTGAATTCCATTCGATTGAAAAAACAGCAAATAAATAGAGTCGAATATTCAAATAACCTAATCATACAGAATGATATACAGGATGTTACCAAATGATATGCGATTATTCAATGGTGTAAATCTTTATGAAAAATAAGGATAGGTTGCTATATAAACTATCGCCCGAAAATGTTCCGTTACAATAATACGGGGTGCTGAAATTTTTGGAAAATAATGAATATTATTCATCTTTTCGAAAATTTTTGGGGATATTCTGGTGATATTTGGTGAGTGCTGACAGTTGTTAAATGTTCATATTTTTTACTTCAATATGATGAACGGAAACACTTTTTTTGTCTAATGTGCACTACGTTTATTTATTCTTACGACCGGTTTTGGGGTTTAGCCCATTATCAGGTTAAACTAACTCACTGACTTTTTTCAGTGTGCCAACGAATTATATGGGGTTACAGGTAGTCTGGGAGGCTAGGTACTGATTGAGTAAGGGTACCAACTATAGAGATTACCGGGGTTGCCAAATTCATAAATTCTCAAGAGTAGAGTCCTACATAGATCGAGTTACTCGATCTATGTAGGTCTCCACTCTTGAATTTATGAATTTGGCAACCCCGGTAATCTCTATAATTTCATAGTTGACCTCCAGCCATAGTAGCCTCCAGACTACCTGTAACTCTATATGGCTATAGATTGGCTATCTATATGATATGGCTATAGATTTATTTTTGAACTTGATAAAGTTCAAAGAGTTTTCAATAATGTCACACATGTTACATACTGAATTAAAATTATAACACATTGAATTCACCGGTCCTTTGAGATTCACATTTGTTCTACTACTCTGACAATGAAAGGCGTGGTACATAAAAATTTATTTTTTGTAGGAGTGGGACACATGAGATGTTATTATTTATTGAATTATGTAGAAATGTGACCGTAATGAGAAGTCTACGTGTGATATAATATTAAATTGGTTCAAAAGGATGGAATAGTCGATTCCACTTTGGGGGTAATTACCTGTAGTGCGAAGAGATGAGAATTTCGAGAACTTTCTTTGGACAGCTTCAATTTGCTGTATGTGAGAGTTATAAATGGGATACCAGATCATCGCCCCATATTCTAGTTTGCACCTCACATAAGCATAGAATAGCGTGATTATCATAAGTGATCAATCAATCAATAAAGCAGCACATTCTCCGATACAAAAAGAATTCTGCAATGTAACATGCGTTCGGCCACCTACTAACTACCTTCAAAAGCAAGCTGTTGAAATTTCTTGATATTTTTCTCATGATTTTTTGAGTTATTGTGCTGAGAGTGAATTCACTTCTGCTGTTTTCAAAACAATGGATCAAAAATAATTCCATGTTTTAATTTTACACTGCTTCTTGATGAGAAAAATACCATTCAAACGGGGCAATGGCTTGGAAAATAAGAAATCCGCTTTATCAGAAAGATCAAGTCAACATTGGTTTGCTGACTTCAAATGTGATAGTAGAGACACCGATGATGCAGAATGCAGTGGACGTCCAAATGAGGCAATAACACCATAAAACATAAAAAATCCACAAAATCATTTTGAATGATCGAAAAGTGAACATGCGTGACTTAATTGACATTGTAAGGACATCAAAAGAACGTGTTGGCTTTATATTGCATGAGCATTTGACTACGAGAAAGATCTGTTCAAAGTGGGTGCCGCGCGAGCTCACTGTTGAACAAAAACGTCTTGATGATTCTGAGCAGTGTTTGGCCATGTTTAAATATAACAAACCGGAATTTTTGCATCGATATATGACAATGGATGGAACATGGACCCATAACTTAACTCTGGAATGAAAACGATCGTTATCTGAGTGAAGAGCAACTGGTGAATCTCGTCCAAAGCGCATGAAAGCACAACAATTGGCTTAAAATATTATGACCTCGGTGTTTTGGGATGTGCGTGGTGTAATATCCATCGACTCTCTTGAGAAGGAAAATACCATCAACAGTGAATATTATATAGCATTATTAGAGCGTTTGAAGGCCGCAATTGCGAAAAACGACCACATATATGGCAAATGAAAAAAATGTTTCATCAAAACAACGCACCGTGTCACAAATCAATCAAAACAGTGGCAAAACTACATGAATTGAACTTCTAATTGCTCCCACATCCACCGTATTCGCCAGATTTGTCTTCCAGCGACTAATGGCTGTTTGTAGATCTCAAAAAATGTCCAACGGTGGAAAAATTGCTCGAATGAAGAAGTTATTGCTGAAATTGAGGCCTTTTTTGAGGCAAAAGATAAATAGTTCTACAAAAGTGGCTATGGCGGCGCTGGAATGGATGTCATTCACTAACAAATTTATGTACTGCTGTTTTGTTGAATTGTTTTGGCAGATAAAAGGCTCAATTGCATTCGTAACGAGAATCCCAACCCATATGTTAAAATCGAAACGATGTTGATGTGTGGACACGCGAATTTTGTTGTGATCAATAATGAATATTTCGCCTATTAAAAATGATATTGTTGGTGATCTCAGTTCCATCAGTCCAAAATATTTTGGAAGGGAAATTTTCATCGTCTTGGCATTTTCTAGTGTACCATTCACAAAAGGTTGTTTGCCTTGCATCATCACCTGGTCTGAGTCCATGACAAATCATAAATTTATATTGATATTTATTTTTTCATAAAATGAAGTGAGAGGTGGATTTGCCTACTCCGGTATTATGTTCAATGGTGCGAGTTGATATCTCAGGATTTTCAACAACGGCCTGTAACACATCACGCTGACTTTCTTCATTATATTAATTTTGTCAGGAAACGACAGTTTCTCAAAATGGTACGTAATCTTTTAAATTAAGAAATAAACGTCTAAATATTGATTCATCAGGTTGTCGCCCTTCTGGATACTTATTAGAGTACGCACGTTCAACATCAACCCATGATTACATGTGTTGATGTTGTAACATGATAACATATCAAAATTTTCAGTATTCGAAAAGCTGCCGTTTTCCATTTTCAACACAAATTAGGTAGGTAACAAGATGTGAAAGTAAGAACAGTAATATGTCAAAAATTCTATCAAACAACAGTATTTTTATGACAACAGAACAATATGCGTCATTTTTCTCAACGCGTAATCACGCGTAAGTAATCACTTTTCATTTTTTGCGAGAAATAGTTATTAAATCATATTGTATGATACGTTGCTGTATTCACAATGGAAAATGAAGTCATATACAGGGTATACTTCAGTTTCGGCCTCTATGAAAATACAAAGTTGATGATGTGTTATAAAAGACGAAACGTCGCAAAAAATTCTGCTCATGTTATCGTGTAGTCCTTGAAAAGTGGCCATGGCAAAGTGCCATTTGTTTGACATTTCCTTTAAAAATGAAGCTAGGAGAAAATAAAAACGAAATTCTCAAATTTTGGTTTTTCTCGGAAATCTCCGAAACTACTCGAAAGTACTCCGGTTATTCTTTAATTCAATCGATTTCGTATCATTTACCGTTTCTGATATTCCCATGCTGTTCTTGGATACAGTGTTTAGCAACCTACCATTTTTTTGTCATATAGATTAACAAATCTGTTTTCCCTTTTGAAATTGAATTCCGAAATACGTCTCAGGATTTGAAAAAAATGCCAATTTTCGACTATTATTTGTGGTATGAATTTACAGTATTTCAAAAAATGGGGAGACAGGAAATAAAAGGTCAGGAAAGTTTGGCTACGAACTTCCATAAATTGACAAATTAAATGAAATTTGGAAGTGGTGCATGTTGAGGAGAGATTAATTTTTCGGAAAGAGAGGTTTTGGCTTTTTACTTCTCCATTTTTATACAAAAAAAGTGGAAATATTTCAAAGAAAAGAGGGAAGCAATCGAATTCCAAAAAGACAACTCTATACAAAGATGTGTAGATTATGTAAAGAAGTTACTTCCAAATATCAAGTGGAAGAAAAAGCCCTCATGAAACAACTACTTTCATATAAACATTGAATAACACGAAAGAAAAATACTTTCGAAACGAATACTTTTATATTAACACTGAACAAAAAACACTTTTCTCAATTCAGTTTATTTTCCAAACAATCGTTATGAAATTGATTAAGATATCACCCACAAGATTGCTACACGTATAGTATACGAATATAATTTCTAACATACTAAATTACCTATCAAATAATTTTTATCTATCAAACAGATCGGTGAAGGTCTTTTCAATATCAGATCTTAGACTATTATTAATTATTGATGAGTGAAGAAGATAATTGTCATTTTATTTGAGATGAATCTTTCAAGTATTTGCGAAAGCATTACAGTTCCAAAATTATTGTTGAATTCGACGAATACTCAGACTACAGTGAGAAAATAAAAGTAACAACAATGGTCATTGTTTCGACAAAACAATGGTTATATCAATTACGCAAGAAAAATTCTTATTGAATCGAAGTAACAGAGAGAAGGTTATTATTATGCCAATTGAAAAATCACATGCTGTAAATATAACTATCAAACAGGCGAGATATGATGCGGATGTACTCATTATCGAAACAGTAATTCAAACATCGAAACCTGAAAAAACTGCAGTTTTATTGGGGAGATATATTGATTTACTGTCATTTTAATTAGGCGTACACTATCTCACCAACAAAAATTTTCTTTGAAAAGTCAGCAAAAAAATGTAATAACAAAAATGTACTCTTTCAAACGTTTTGATGAGTATCCCCGTTCAAAAAAACACATGTTGTTTCTCCACGCATTTGATGCCTGTGATACGACTTCTGCACTTTCCGAAGAAGGGCAAAAATTTTCAAAAGCATTTAAGAAACTGTCGAGTTTGGGTCAACCTGCAGAAGCGTTTGGAAAAGAAAAATGTCTGGTTCAAAGATCATTTGAGAATGGAATTCGAATCTTGTTACCAGTCTTTAATGCTCCAAAAACTGTGGACAGTATAGATCATCTTCATTATGCACAATACGTCTACAAAACTGAATAAACATTGCGTTTATCACATATCCTACCAAGTGCAGCAAATCACCAACATTTCAATCGTGTTATCAAGTTCAAACTCGGTTGGGACATGATTTGGAACCCCAGGAATGGAGTTGGACAATGCGTAACACACTTCTAAAACCTATCACGGCAATGTTCGCTCCAGAAAAATTGCTCAACACAATGTTCTGCATCTGTCAGAGTAGTAACTATATCAGAATAATGTCATTGAAGACATAATCTTTGACCTCGAAATCATGGAAGACCTGAAGACAAATGTTGTTGAAGACGATAAAGAAAAGGACTTTGGAGAGGTCGGAAGACGACGATGAAGAAGAAGATAACTGAAATTTTATCTTTATTAATTTTTTTTCAATTTCTACAATATTAATTGTATGGAATATTTTTGAAGTAACTCTTTTTTTTTGACGCGTTACAAAAAAATGATGAGAGTACGTTTTCAGGATGCGCGCGCACACTGTCATGAAAAACCATCATCCTGAAGTCAGCTTCTTCTATAATTTATATGGCTGTCGCGCTTTTGGCCAGACTCCTTCTGTTCATAGTGAACAGAAGATTCGTCCGAGGGCGCAGCTGTCTTTCTCGAGGCAGTGCTGCTAGCCTAAGTTTCTCATTCAAGTTTCCTTTCATAAAAACATTCCGTTTTTCTCCTAGGGAGCCTCCAGTCCTCTCAATATGAATTTCACAAATAACACATCTATTTACGGATTGACGATCTCGTCGAACCCGTCGACATCCAGCCTGGTTACTGACGTAAGGGGGCTGCCAGTCCTTTCAAAATGTCTTTCACTTTTATATTCATTCGAATTTGACCACGACATCTACGTGCCATCTTGAGTCAGTCGTTATTGGCACAACCGTATATCGCGATCAAAGGGGAAGTCCCTGAAGTTTACTAGTCAACATATTAGTTCTTCAAAAAAAGTTACCAACAGAGTAAAAGTTATGGCATCTACGCATTGTTACGTTTTCACCGTGGGTTCAGTAATAATGGACTACACTGAACAATAATCAAAGTCAACTTTATTTCACTTTCGATAAAACAAAACACTTCAACTGAAACTATTTGAATGGCTAACGCCATTCTAGATCGCTCCGCGTACCGCACTGTACTCGCACTAGACTGTCTGATAGGCGAGTGGATAATGCTTATATTTGGCAATTAAAGGTACCACACCATGGTCAGATGATTCCTCAGATTTCCTGTCCGTATCCCTGGATAAGGGACCCTTACACGTTGCTACCCTCCGGGTCAGAGGAAACTCGAAGCGGCGGGAGGTAGGGGAGCTTATCTCCCTATCAGAGCTGTCCATAAAGTAGTCTCTGCTTGCTATCTTGTCACGTCTGGTGAAAAGTTCTTCTTGTAATTCGATATTCTTGTCCTCATGGCGTTGACAAAATTCACATTTCTCCACAGTAATCCTTTTCGGGCACAGTGATTCTTTTCGAAGTTTCAAAAAACCTCTTCAATTTTTTTGTTGACTCCTTCAAACTTTCCTTCAAATTTTTTTCCAACTCATTCAAGCTCTTTCTCAAATTTTTTTTCAACCTTATCAAGCTTCTCGTCAATTACTTTTCCATATCCATCCTTTTTTCCTAAAATACTTTTCCGAATTCATCCTGAATCAATTCCTTTACCTCCCCTTTACTCACTTGGGAAGATTTCAAATAAATGAAGGTACATCTTATTGTCTCTTTCTTGTTTCTCCTGAATATTTACCAATAATTCACGATATTCCTTTCTGTTTTTTTCTTGATTTTCGATGATATTTAGTAGTAATTCTTGGTCTTCATTTCGGCGTAATCGTTCTTCCTCTCTCCTGCGTTCATTTTCCTCTCGTCTGCGTTTTTCATTCT
>WOGR01012504.1:0-10175 GCA_015342045.1 Leptinotarsa lineolata | reverse complement strand
TTTGTTTTTGATCTTATGAATATGATTATATTAAAAAATTGATATATGAAAACAGATTTGTAGACTCTAAAATTATATGACAAATGCAAAAAATTTTCCTTTTATAAAAATTGTTTCCGCAAACAAGATTGAAATTTCACTTTCAATAATTTCAGTATTTACAGAAATGGTCGACTGCAAATAAATGTGTAAATAATTGATGGTGCAAACTGTTTTAAATATCAAATCATTGTCTAATAAATAGTAAATAGGTACTTCAATCTTCTGAATGTTTTGCTAACAAATTGTAATTGAAAGTAAGTTATATAACAAGGAGATTAAAGGTAGGATATAGTATCATTAGCGAGACAACATACTTTTCACTGAGAATTATCATTTTTCCAAGAATGAGGCTAATTATATTTAAACGATTCTATCCCAAAAACTATGTCGTATTTTATGTATTTTACTGTATTGACTAAATTTTTTTAATTTAATTCATAACCCACAAGAAGTGATTCACTTATTGAATGTAATTCTGTGTACTCACTATACTTGTAATACTGCTTGTTATGCAAATATTATTATTATTGTTATTTTTCGACACACCTGGATATACAATCAATACGAATGCTAATCTCAATATTATAAAACAGACAAATAACTCCTGCCAATTGAAATTTAGCTTAGAAATGGTTTTCAAACGGTTGCTCAAATTATAATACATGGAGCTGATTTTGTATTCAGTTTTCCTGTCACTTATTTCAGATGAATGTTTATTGCGCATACTGATAAATAGCATGCATTCAATTAGATGTAAAAGTATTCATGCATATTAGCGTTCCGTTTACTAGTTATGTTCAATAGTTTGAACAAAGTTTTGAAGAACTTAAACCTCAGCCCATTTGATTATTCAATATCCATTGTTAGAAATATTAGTGCCCTGTGAAATACTAATATCGAATCAAATCTAGAATCACTGAATAGAACTGGCCGATACTTGATGAAAATCCATATTTAAACTCATTATTACAATAATACAGTTTATTGTATGATTTTCGCTATAAAGGGTTTTACAAAAACCGCGACACGCGTTTCGCTATACAATAGCTTCCTCAAGTTTTAATGCTTGAGTATCTTGACATTTCTCTTATTGAAAATATAATTTCAACAACTTTGCAGAATTGGTGGACATGATGTCGACTTTATATAAAGTGGAAGAGAGGGATATTTAGACATTGAGTTTTGGGCGTTTGAAAACGTTACAGAAAATTTCCGAAGGAATTACGGATACTGATGGGGATAGTACGTTTTTTTTTTATTTAAAAAAAGGATGCGAAATTATCAACTCACTACATTGAACAAACCTCATTTGCGGTCAATATGCCCACGTTCAGATCCAGCATTCCCAAAAACCACAAAATATATTCGAAAAATCCTGAAAATTATGAAAGTGAGATCTAAAATAGTCTTACAAAAGTTGACTTCAAGTTTCATTTATGACCTAGACTAGTACGACTGAGATCTATGACAAATCAATATAATGGTATTGAATCATGATGAAAACTACTTGAGATTCATTAAGAAAATAATAAGTTTATATGAATCACTGTTACTTTATGTTTTATATAACATAATTTGATACTTTTTATTGTGATATAACATAATTATATTATTTTTCTCATGTTAAATATGAAAATATTTATATGATAAATGATTCATCTAGATAAATATTCTCATCCATTATTATTCTTAAATTAATCTTACATGATGCTATCTGTTAAGTGAAATAAATTTCACATTGAAACGTATGCAGCAATTGAAATGTCATGCAATGATTCACAGAGTTCAATTTAGGCATCAACTGCAATGGTAAGCTTAAATGAGTTTCACTTATAGCTTACACTTATGTTCACCAGGAACCTAGAAAATGACACTAATAGAACCTAAACTATTATAGATTCATCAATGAACATTGTTAATTGTTACAACGTTCATTTTCACATAGAAGTCACAAGTATTTCATTTATATGCATAAATATTACACTTAAAACACATATTGCATTTAGAAAAAAATTACCGAATGTTTTAAGAGTCCCGGTTCACTTGTATAATCTGATATGCTTTTAGGGTTCAATATTGTTTGCAGAAATGTTCAACCTAATCAGCTAAAACAAAATAAACAATCAAATAGATTTAGTCAAACCTACAATAATATACTAAAGACAAATGAATTTCAGTCGGAACAAACTGTACAGATATTTTATCACAGAAACATAATACAAATATTCATTCAATGATATCATCGCTGACCGGATATTCTTCTATAGCAGCCTTAATATCATTGATAATCTCTGACACAGGCCGGTCGCTTTGGCAGTCTATGTCTTCTATACCAACTCCATCGTGAAACTTTTTCAAATGAACTCTCATTTGATAGGGAGAAACGTTGTGATAGGAACAAAACTCACAATCTAGTTTTTTTACGCTATGTGTGAATATGTGCTTCCGAAAATTACTTCTGTCTTTTGAGGAATATGAACAGAAATCACAGTTCAGAGGAGGGGAGATTTCATGTTTCGCAATATGTTTACTAAGATTATATTGATTGGAACAAGCATGACCACATACTTTACATACACATTCAGCAGTAGATTGCTCTGTATGGTTTTTTCGCATGTGCCTCCTGAGACAAGACTTATCCGTACTACGATACGTACAATATTCACAGAGAAACCATACTGCTTTTGTATGCATCGTATTGATATGCTTGCCCAGGGCATATGAGCGATTGGTAACATGAGGACAGTGGGGGCATCTAAGCAAGTTTTTCGAATTATTTTTACAAACTTTTTTGTGTTCAATGAACAATGTTTCCGAAGTTGTCAGATACATGCAGGTGCAGTTGTAGATTTTACTTATGTTTTTCCCTGCTGGCATATTTGTTTCATCACAGGCATATGGTTCCTCATAGAGATTCGGTTCCTCGTAGGTAGACTGTTCCTCACAAGTAGTTAGGCCCTCACAGGAATTTGGCTCTCCTTCATAAATATTCGAACCCTCAAAGAGATTTGCCCCATTATAGGGATTGACCTCCTCATACAGATCTGAATTGGATATGCTGGGAACACAAAAAATCAATTATTCCAATACACTTTAAGATAGCCAATAATACAACAAGATTTATATTTTACTCATATTGTGATTGAGTTATAGAAAATGTGAATTTTATGTTTGAAAATATATTCAATGGTTTTGATTGAAGAATCATTCAACATATGCCATTTCTTTCATTACCCTCAGTAAACCTTAGTAAGTTAGAAAGTGACGTTTGAAATCTATAAATTAAATAAATCAAGATACTGGGGTAAAGTGGAATTTGTATACTTCAACATCTAAGGTTATATATAATTCTAATATAACGGAGTTCTGGTATATCAAGACTTTTGGCGAAATTGATCAATGAATAACTTGGGAAGTTGAATACACTTGTTTAAATGAATATGACACTTGACACATTCCGACCAAGATGTCCTTTTTTTCACTTCACAATTTGACTTAGCCAAACGGTCTCCATCTCCAACTAGTGCTTCATTGGTTATTATGCTGATTAGCTTTCATATAAATCAAATTTTATAAATGTACTATGTTTTCTCTTCTCGATACTTCCTGCTACCTGACGAGTGAGCACTGAAGATGACTAAAGTCGAAAGCGCTTTGCAATAAAAATTTCAATTATACACTTTTACATACAAAAAATCTCCTCCGTTTCATTCGAAATTGATCAGTTTTTAGCGTTGGTTCAAGAAACTTAACTTCTTACAGACCAATGTTGAAATTTGTAATGCAAATGTACAATGTACAGTGTCCTGCATAAAGTTCTGTTACCAATCTCGGATTTTTCTCAGCCAACTTCATAATCTGTTCAATTTTTTTGACAATAAAGGCTTATTCATTCTTTTCAATTTTCTTCGAACAAACCATGTCCTGTTGCAAGGAATAAAAAATTATTCAAAGAATACAGAGTTATCTGTGGAGATTGTGATTTTGACTCATCCAACAAATCAGAAAATTATGAAGCTCTCATCGGTAAGAACTTGAAGTGTTGGAAAAAAATCAACTCAAAAATTACCACATAAATAAGCTTATATTCGATTTTGAAACATTTTATCACGAGTCTATACAAATAAAAGGGGACATGAATCTTGCGATACAAATTTTAAAAAAATGTGTTGAAAAACTGCAAATAACAAATTGAATTACTGACAAACGTAAAAATCCAAGCACCAAAGAAACTGACCAAATATATTTCAAAAGACAAAAAAAAGTTCTTGTGATGCACTGTTTGGAACTTTTGGTGTGGTAATGTATCTTACTGGAGTTTCGATCACCAAGTGATCATCTTCGAGAGGAAGATTAAACTAAGTCTAGATACGGATTTGTCTTATTTATATCACTTGTTATAGTTCAACTAAACGATATAGTGCGACCTACCTTCCAACTGCTCCCCTTTAATAGTATAGTTAGAAAGTTAACTGATTTCGTCATTCAATAATAATTTCTGATTATGTAATCATGATTATTGAATAACTAAATCAGTTAACTTCCTAACTATATTATTAAAGGGGAGCTGTTGGAAGGTAGGTCGCACTATATCGTTTACTTGAACTATACCCTCCCACCTAGCTGTTCTCCGCCGTTATACCCGCGTTACCGTGGGAACCTACCCTATGTGTTATTTCAAGTAATGATCTATCTATATACCAACTTACATTTGAATCCGTTGAGCTGTTTAGGCGGAAAAAAGTAAAAACCGTGAATACATACATTACATTCATTCATCCTCACAAACTTTATGCATTTACAGTATTAGTACTTAATGTGACAAACCAAATGAAAAGATAACTGAAAATATGTCTTTGATACATATTATAATTAATGGGTGACACAAATATTTTCAAAGATATCGAATTTGTCTACATAAACATTATCTATCTATGTTCCCAATTCATTTTGTTAAGAAAATTGAAAGGTCAGTTTGATTATGAATAAAATTTTTGAAATATCCTTCTGTGTCCAACAGTGACATGATATAAGATGAAATTTGTAAATTTGCCTCCAGTATACGGGGTATTCCCTAACTGCGGTACAAAAGTGTAAGGACGTGGCACTCAACTAGCAAACTGATGGGGAGTTATTTGCCCCTTTTGCCCTTGCCCCTGCATGTGGCTTTGTCGCACAATGCTTTTCCTGAATAAACCAAAACCCTACCACAAACTTATAGATTATAATACCTAATGTCCTCTCCTTTATGAGTCAACGTTTCTTGAGGTCACTTCCTCGTTCAACTGATTAAATATGGAATATATCTGAAGACACATAATACATGCTGCATACTAAATTTATGATACACATTTCAAAAATTGTGGAAGTTGGAACTTCTGGCGAAGATTATATTAATCTGATCACTTGTTGATGTATTCGTGAGACATTTGTTTGATTTCTTTAATACTCTTGAACATAACATATTGATGAGAGTAAATACTCACCTAATGTTTTAATCAAACCAGGTATTGATGTTGAATGAGAAAGCACGCACAATATTTATGGACTTTGACATATTCAAATGTACATAAAATTGTATAGTGATCTCAATTAATACCTGAATATTTTTTGTTCATTTATTACGAATAATACTACAAAAATTCCGAGCAAAATGGTTTATGAGGGGGAATCCTAAAGCAACCCACAATTATTTGTTACCTAACGCTTTTAGTAGTTTTTTTTAAAGCGCTTATTAATCACCTGGTATCGAGGTAGATAACGTTGTTTTCAAGTTCGGACTTAATTGTTCAGTAGACATCAGTGTTGAACTAATAACAGGGATCTAAATATAAGAAGCTGGAAAAAATTAAAAAACAAGCTGACCTCAGGTCCAGATAAAATTCCTTCGTTTCTAGTCAAAGACTATCTGAAAGTATTAGTTTATCTCCTACAAATTCTTTTTACCCTTATTTTAAGAACGTCTGTTTTTCCAGAAGTCTGGAAAACTACCAAAGTGTGTCCAATATACAAAGCTCAAGATCGAAATAAAATTAATAATCACATACCTATCTCAATCCTCAACAACTTTGCCTAACATGTAGAAACAAACTTGTATAGCCGTATCTATCGGTCCTCTCAACATATAAGATCTGATCAACATTGTTTCATGAATTCTAGATCCACCATTACGAATATCGCTGTTTTTAATCATATTTGTGTGTATCGTGAGATCGTAGAGGGTATGTGGTATAGACAGACTTCTCTACAGCATTCTGTAAGTTACTCCTTCGAAAACAGTCTTGCATGGTTTTCAATAAAATTTATTGTCAACTTTTGGAATCCTATCTTAGCGGAGGCAATCAATATGTATACTATCATGACTTTACTCTAAATATGTACTTAACCACTAGCGGAGTCCCACAAGAATCTAATCTTGGCCCCTTATTGTTTTTATTATCTATTAACGATATGTGAATTAATGTTTGCTGATGATATAAATTTTTACACATCTATAAACAGTTCAGATGACAAAACCATTTTGCAAAAGCAGATTAATTGGTGTCTCAAGAAACACCTCTTATCGAATATATTTAATTGCAAAATTGTGACATGCAGCCAAAAGTTCAACACACTGCAATTTCCTTACCACATTGATAACATTTATTTTAGAGAGAACAAATAATATCCGGGATTTAGGAGTCTATTTTGATCATCAACTGACTTTCAATTATCACAATAATCACATTATAAACTTAACTTACCGCACTTACGGTTTTATTATAAGGAACTGTAATAACTTCCATAATATACTTACGCTAACCTATCTGTTTTTCAGTTTGGTATTAACGAATCCCATTTACAATCAATATATATCTGCAATTGATATAAAGTACAAAAGAAATTTCTGAAATTCCTCAGTTTCAGAATCAGTGAATTCGAATTTGCAGCATTTTAGAAACGAAGAAATCAGACATCTGTTTTATTTTTATATCAGTTATTGAATGGCAAGATATACTGTTCTGCACTATCAAAAATTGCAATTTTTATTCCAAGTCTAGCATCTAGGCACAATAATACTTTTTTATGCAAAAGGGCACAATCGAACTTGATGTTGAAGTCACCAATTAACTTTATGTGTCTTAATGCAAACAAGCTTTCTAATGTCTATATTTTTTGTTGCAGCTTATGCAAAATTGAAAATGAAACTCGTGCGAATCATTACTCAATGAGTATAGAAACGTTCAAAATCATCTATGTTATGTTTTTTCTTTTACTTATGTTTTTTGTCATATATCAAATAGTATAAAAAATGTATTATGAAATATGTAGACTTTGCTCTGTAAATGAAAAACTGTTGGGAAATAGACGCTAGTATTTTCATTATTAATAATGTGAATACTGCAACCACCCTGCCCCAAGTTCAGAATATATATAGAAACCATTTCTCAATTTTTTTCTCTTAACAAAATCAGGAACTAGTCGCTTCGCAAAAAAACTTTTCAATCTTCTGTTAGAATTGCCTGGAAATACGCAATTTTTCATGTTTTTAATATTTACTGGAATATCCAAGAGAAATGCTATATGCTAAAATTCAATTTATTTGAAATGTTTCCTTCTTTCCTTTTTCATAAATGATAACAGAAAAAACATCGTGAATCTCGATAATTTCAGTGTTTATGAGGATAATCTGTATTTTTTTCTTTAATACTTCCCCTATCTCGCTATTATACTTTTTTGTAGAATTTGGTAATATGCATGGAATTGGTTAAATGGAACTTTTCAAAATATAAGGTCGTTTTGGAAATATTAGACTTTGAGTGGCTTTGGAGAAGTACCAACTTTGCCACAATTCAACCGACTGTCTTATTTCTGTTTCTATGCAGAAACTCAAATTTAAATACCCCCGTATTTGATTTCTTGATAGAACACCACATCCTATGGAAAGGAAGTTGATATTCTTTAGTAACAAACAAGTAGCCAAAGAAACCGCTCCCATTTCCTCCAAAACTTACACACAATGAGTTCCCAACCGCGAAGATTTATTCTTTCGTTCATTTTATCGTTACCATCTGGTTCAGCATGGAATATAATAGTATGTCATTTATATTTAAATTCAATGTTGTCTTTCTTCGGATATTGCTTAGATCCAGATGAATATACATCTGATGTATTTTTAACTTTCTTCGTAGGGAGTGAATCCAGTAGCGGTTCTAAAAAAGCTTACCAAAAGGGAAAATAATCAGGAATTTCGTGTAACTGGAGTATTTTTAATGAACGTTTATTTATGCCCAATAATTTGACATTGAGTTCACAATTATAATAAATTTCGTGGAGATATGTCCAACAGAATATTTTGATAATATTACCCAAAATTGTTGAACATTGAATTGAGTAGCGAGTTTTTATGTGTAGGTACCGCCCGTGCTTGAAATGACAAAAATGATTTTGAACACATATTTCAAATTTTGTATGGTACTCTGTTGTTTTATTATTATTAATTATATGATAACAGAAATTCTGCAGTCTCTTGTCCTAATCAAATAGTTTGTTATCTTGACTAGTAGTCTGTCAGTATTCTACATCAATTCACAGAAAACAAATCTTCCAACTCCAATATGGGTGTGGTGCCTGATATTCCTTACACTTGAAACCATGGAATATTATGCAATAATAAAAAAGAAATTCTGCAGAAAACGTTTCAGTGTCAACAAATAGGATAAATTCACTAAGGATTATTTCTCTCAATGCATAAAACCTATGAAAAAGGTGAAGGCTGAGCAGTTTTCAAGTTATACAGCAATTTAATGCACTCACTACACCTACACATCAAATCATCGTGAGATTGTTGAAAAAAGTATAATAAATTGTTTCTCTAATAGAGCAAAAACGATTTACTATACAGCTAAAAATTTTTAAAAAGAAGTATCATTGATGAAATATTTTCTGAAAAAGAACGCATACCCAGATTCATTCGTAAATTCAACAATAAATGCAGACTAAATAATCACCGACATATTTTACGACTGCTAAAACGATGTCTTACCTCTTAACATGTGATTTCTAGAACGGAATACCTAACCGGTATAACGGTATACCACAAATGGTATACCTTATATTTTTGAAGACTATCTGAAAAGACAAGACGAACTGGAAATAGATATAATGTTAGAACTTCTAACAAAACAACAAATACACTAAGATCTATACTCACACATACAAACACAAAACACAGGAGAAAGAACAAAAAATTGCTTTTATTGTAAAATTTATATTGCTAAAACTAAAAGACCATTAAAACTGCGTGAGAATGAATATCGATATTACATCAGAAATAGACCATTACCACGATAAAAAGTGTCAAAACACATTTTGAAATCAGACGGTGAACTTCGAGTTAAATGGAAGAAAGACGTAATCTCAAAGAAGCATCATACTTTTATGTTCTCATATATATCTGGAGAGAAGTATATTTCAAATAGCGCCTTAGAAATGGATTGTACTTGAAGAAATAGCGGAATGGCAAAATTGCGAAAATAACAATAGAGAACTCCTTGTACTACCTCGAATGTCATCAACATTGACATATTTCACATCTATCGAGAACGTTTTGAAAATGAAATGAACGAAAATACTGCATTAGATTTTTGTCTATTTTGATGAAGGAGGCAGATTTTAGCCTCCCTTCCATTTGGGGAACATCTCGCCGTCACCAGGTGAACGACATATTGAAACGGGCCATGGTGTCAGCGGATGTTCCTGCAATTCTGGAACCCCCAGGTACCAGTCGAGATGATGGTGAACGACCAGATGGTATGTCTCTCATACCATGGAAATACGGTAAACCTGCTGTATGGGACGTCACTTGCGATGACACGGTCGCGGCTTCTCAATCTAGCCGAAAGTTCGAAGTCTGCTGGAACTGTAGCATTGTCTGGCGAGAAATTGAAACGAAAAAAAATACCAAAATCTTGGTAAAAACTATCTGTTCCATCCAGTAGCGGTTGAAACTTTTTGTGTTTATGGCCCGGAGTATCTGTTATTTGTTCATGAACTCGGAAGGAGATTAGGCCAAGCAACGAAAGATTTCCGTTCTACCTCTTTTTTGATAGAAAGAATTAGTATTGCTATTCATCGTGGTATGTTAATGCTGC
>WOGR01012503.1:0-10175 GCA_015342045.1 Leptinotarsa lineolata | reverse complement strand
ATTTCAGGGATTTCAAATCATTTTATATAATATCAGACAATGGAAGTCCGAACTGATGAAACTCACCACGAAACATTGTCATTCACCTTCAAACAAACATACTCACTAACTATTCAGTTAGGTTAGGTAGTCTAAACTGAATGAAAATATATGATACATTGAGCTTATATAGAAAATCATCATCAAACAAAGGGGGAGGGAGTTTTAGGTAGTGCATCGATGACGGTCGTATCTCAAGATCAGAGTACAAGTCCAAGACCATGTGTCGAGGACAGAATGGATAAGGTCGAGATCATATGATGTGACATCATTCAAGGTCTAAGCTCGAGGTCACGTATTGAGCAAAAATGAATCTCGAAATCGAACCGAACGTTCAAGGTCACATTGAATGGGCATAAATTAAGTTCGTGAGGTATCTTTCGAGGCTAGACTCCAAGGTCTCATATCAGGAGCAGACTGAAATCTAAAGGACAACACCGATATTCAAGGTCATATCGGCGTCAAGCGGCTTTAGACAACTACTCCTCTAATCGAAAGAAGTAAATATGCTGCAAGAGTTCTAAGCCATTCCTTATGGAGATTTACTTGGAAAACGGCTAAGGTCCATCCTGGCAATTTTAGGTCCTTTCAAGGTCACGCGTACAACAGAGAATTGAGCATCGTTATCGCAGTTTGGAAGATAACGATTTGAGTGCGCTTGGAATGAAAACAATAATATACAAGGTGTGTGTGGCATTAAAAAAAACACGGCTGCCAGCGTTAAAGAAAAACACATGGCGGCTATGTAACGGGCATTGAGGGGAGTATACATAATTTAAGAAAACAACAAAGTGGCAGTTTACCGGGACTGTAGATTTCAACGCGCGATCTCTCGATGTGTGTACAAGGTGTCTCAAAATACATCATTTAAGAAAAACATGGCTGCCAACGTTGAAGACAAAAACATGGTGGCGAACATGGAGCAGAATATACAGGGTACGTCAAAATACATCATTTAAGAAACATGACAGTTTAACGGGGCTCTATCGTTTTAGCGTGTGATTCTTTAGTGTATACATGGTGTCTCATTCAAGAAAGAAACATGCCAGAAGGCCTAACGTTTTAATGTGCGACTCCAATGAGAAACGTTTGAAAATGGGGCAATGGGGGTATTCAATAATGACATATCAAAATACGTCACACTTCAAATACGTTTTTCGTTTTTATGTTAGGTGGGAAAGGGCGGGAGTGGGAGGTAAAGAAAACATGCGGAAGGGTAATATTTGCCAACGTAATAGAAAAAAATGGCACCCATACAGGATGTCTCATCGTTTAAAAAAAAACATGACGTCAATGTGTACAAGATGTCTTAAAATACATCATTCAAGAAACATGGCAGTTTAATGGGACTCTAACGTTTTACCGTGCGATTTTTCAATACGTACAGGGTGTCTCAAATTAAGTCATTCAAGAAAAAACATGGCAATTCGACGGGGCTCTATCGTTTCAACGGGCGTAGTAGAGAAAAATCAGAGATGGTGACATATGCCGAAAGGGCACTAAGGTACATCTTTGTTAATGAAAGTCGCATCGCCACGTACAGCACGTCAAATGGAAGGAGAAGAATTGACAGGGAAAAAACAAATATGACGGCCAGAAGGGCACTAAGCGACATCTTCGTTGATAATAATCGGATCGTCATGTACAGCACATCAAATGAAAGGGAGAGAAATGCAGAAATAATTCGTTCCGTCGTCATTATTTCTGGTCATTCTCAGGCCTCCGATAGGAACCTTGTGGTGTGGTGTATGTAAGAGTGATGCAATTTCTGTATGAGAGAAAAGGTGATTACATCAGCATGGAGTAGAAAAAATATGAAGATGACCGCAACATGTCAGATGGGCACTAAGTTGTACGTGTGATCTGCTCATTCAAGTTTTTGATGAGGAGCGTATATAGTGTGTAACTCATTTGGAGTGTGTACTATCATAGGTGTTATTGTAAGCTGAGTTGTCATCATCAGGAGATGACAAAGGAAAAAACATAGATGGTGCGCGCATTATGAAGGGTGAGATAACGACGACTGGAAAGGCTTGATGTTTTTACGAGCGATCCAACATGACAGAAAGACTGCATTATTTACCGTCGATGATGGTGGCTAATACATGAATCAACAAAGTTTTGGATCTTCACGATTCATCAGAAAATAAACACTTCCGGTTTATAAAAATGGAGATAGAAGGAAATCAATGGTGAATTCGGATTGCCCATATCGAGGAGAGTCCAAATCTACAATAAAATGGCCATTAACGGTTTCCACTTCCGGTCATCTGATTTCGATAATTTCAACATCAATGAATTCGTCTCGATGTCAAGCAACATATTAAAGCATTTTTAGATGTTTGAAAGACATAGCAGGCTAACTTTGTTGTTATTAAAGATAGGAGGTGATGCGGGTACTCTAACCTTATGATTTTTACTGAAGAACATAGAAATGAGAATTATAAGTATATAGCATGAATTTTCTTCATTTTGGTAGTATATTATGAAGCCATCATTAGAGAATATCTGCGTTTTGAAGATTGCAATTATATTTGGTTCGGTTGTGAATGTGATGTATACAAGGTGAGACACCTTCGTCGTTGTTGAGATATTCGAGTCAAGAGTGCTCGTTCGAAAAGTACCTCAAACGAATAATTCAGTGTCACAGCGTAAATAATGTCACCGCCAATGTTGAAAATAAATTTGTCGTGACATTGAGTGGAATATACAAGGCGTCTCAAAAAATATTCAATTTGAGGAAGGTGTGGCAAAAATACATCAAGTGAAAAAAATGGCATCAATGTGTACAGGGTGCCTCAAAATATATTATTTGAGGAAGAAAAGAATGGTAACGAGGATCTAGCGTTTCAACGTGCGATCCAACATGACAGTAGGACATTGATCAGCATCTTCGTTGATCAACTTAGCATCATCAGGAGGAGTTGACGAAGAAGACTAGGTGTAGGTAAACATAACAGAAAAATTCATATAGCCTCAAAATACATCGTTTCAGAAAGGAAAGAATGGTAACGAGGATCTAGCGTTCCAACGTGCGATCTAACATACCAGAAGGACACTGAGCAGCATCGTCGTCAACCAAGTTAACATCATAAGGAGAAGTTGACCAAGAAGACCAGATGTAATTTATGATATCTTGATGCGCGTATCGGAAATTTCACGAAAAGATAATGCGATAAAGCATTCAATTTTGTCTCGAATATCGCATCAAAAAAAATGATGAGAATATCATGCGGAATAGCGTTCAATTTTGTCAACTTAATCACAACAAAAAAAATTCAAAAATTCGATGCGACAAAAGGGCAATTTTTGTCTCTTCAATCGCATTGAAAATAACGCTTTCTTTGAACCCCATTTCTCGCAAAAACCCATACGATTTATACTGTGACATACTTCGAAAGAGAATGCAAAAACGACATGGAAATCGCACCAAAAAATGTCAAAAATTCGATTCGGAAAAAGCCTTCATTTTGTCAACTTTATCGCATCGAAAAAATGCCAAAAATACAATGCGTTGAAACTATCATTTTGGACGTTTCGAAAAACCGTTTGTTATTGATACATGTTTTCAAAAAATATAAGTGCATATACAGAATGACCTGGTGTGTCAAAATACGTATCAAAATAGTAATAACGTTCAACAGAGAGGCAATAAACCGTTTGTAATAGGAACCAGAATCGGAATATCCTTTGACCTGAAGAAAAAGTTTTTATGATGTAGAGTAAGGAGTTCATGTCAAATTCACGTCGATTTTCATAAGTGAAGTAGGTATTTGACAGCGACAGACAACCTTTCGTACAAAAAGAGTAATAAAAAGAAAATTTCATCCTCAAAATATATGACGAAAATATGAAATTATTTATATTTGTAGGACAATCAGTAAAGAAGAGTTACATTTTTTTCTCTGCGGATACGAATGCTGTTTTAATAACTTCACAAATTCATACAAGACACAAGATTTCGAAAATTCTGAACAAACTATATGATTAACACTATGTATATGTGTTTGAATTTAAAGGAAAGTGTTATTTCATATACTAATGAAAAAGAATGAGCGAAAATACATCACGGAGATTCAAGAGAGAGAGAGAGGGAAAAATATACATACCTTGTTTGTGTTCTTCTTTTTATCTCAGATTCCAGAATTTTTTGTTTTACTCTGGGTTTCAGGTATACCATACGAAGTAACTTTTTTCAAGGTAACTCGTACAATGTCTTTATGTTATGAAGCCCTTAAAATATAACAAAATTGTAAGATTCTTCACGTAAATGTATTCAAAAGGGGTTATAGTATATTGTTGATAATGATTCGCTTAATTGAACATAATTGAACATTTTCAAAACACCCTCTTTTCGAAAACACACCCTGAATTTTTCTATTCTTCATTCCGCATATAAATATTAAATATAAAATGATCGATTGAAAATACTGCAAACTTAAAAACTGGTGTTTGGGTAACATTCAAATAAGTTAATGAGAAAGGAATTGAAAATTTTTCGATAAAACTGATTAAATTATTCAAAGTGTGTGAAATAGATGTGAACATGTTTAAAAAATAGTCATTGCGTTGAAACAAAATGCAACAATAGTGACATACCTGTTTATGATGAGAAGATTAGTAAACACGAATTATTGGTACATTAATACTGTTTTCCCCATTAACACATGTCCACCTTTTCTAATCTAAAATTAAGTTTCGATATTTTAAAAATAATACACACTTTTGTATAAAACTCACAAAACATAACAGTTTCAATTGAATGGGTTATATTTTCTAGGAGTGACATGAAAAATCGTAATATATGAATGAATTGTGTTTTTTTTCTTGAGATATTTTCCATATTGGTACTGAAGAACCCTGAGGCAAGTGTCTTATGGCGAAACACGTATCTACCAGTGAGGATGGCTGAGTTCCATGTAAGTGAATTTTTCATCATCTTTCATTTAATATATCGTGTAGAGATGTTGTGAATGTTTGGAATACAAACAGAGTAGAGAAAAGTGTTTTTTGTATAATTCGGTGTTCATATAAAAGTATTTCTTTCGAAAGAATTTTTTCTTTCGTGTATGTCAATGTTTATATGAAAGTAGCTGTTTCAGAAGGCCTTTTTCTTCCATTTTGTGTCTGGAAGGTACTTCTTCGAATGATCTAAACATCTATGTTTAGAGTTACTTCTTCTAAAAATGATTGCTTTCTTCCTTTCTTTGGAAGATTCCCACATTTTTTTGTATCAAGATGGAGTATCAGATAGCCAATAACAGTTTCCTTTGAATTTACAAAAGTGTTTCTCAAATGTACGTTTTTTTCGAAACACCTTTTTACAAAACGGGCATCTTAGATGTTTCAAAATGTGCCCGGACTTTTTTTCGATAATTGGAGAATTACAGTTACAACTAATGTTTACAATCTCTTCGCGAATCAAACAGAGCATTTTTCAGTATTGATAAAACATTAAAAAGTTTTAGGATAGATGTTGGATTTTTTACAATTAGTTGAGAACTAAAATCTCAATGAAATGATGATTATAAATTCTTTGGGAACCAAAGGAAATATTTTTTTATTATTGAAAGTGTTTACGAGATAAATTTTGCGGTATGTGGTGGTGGTGTTCGTTGTGATTTGGTGGGAAATGTGTGTGTGTGTGTGTGAACAAGGTGTTGACTATCGAATTTCAAATGATGCTTTGTCTAAAGATGTAATTTTCTGTTTTAATCAGCTGGAGTATGTATTTTTCAGTAACGAAACAATTGAAGATTTATTAAATTTGATTAAATAACAAATTTCCAGTTAGTTGAATCAATTGATTTTTTTATATTCACAATTTTCAGTTCACAAGACCCAACAACATCTGTGGAGGAGGGTAGTGAAGAATGTACGGGGGTGTCGAGGGAGCGATGTGAAGAACATATAACGGATGGGAGTGACGTTTTGGACTTGATAGGTCCCCCAAGCTTGTATAAGTTGGTTATCAACCACAAATAACTAAAATTTATATTCACAATTTGTTTGTGCCCACCTAGCCCGATAGATGTATGTTGCAACGTTCTCGTCGTATCTGTCGTTACGGATATGTTACCTCGGTTACTTTGGCAATAAAGTTCAGCAATAATTCGTATTTTCTATACTCTTTCCCGAAACAGTTGGATATGTATTTTGAAGGCATCATGAATATTTGAAATGATGGAAATTATAGGAAAAAGTGGAAACTGAATGAAAAATCCGAGCAGGGGCCGGTATACCTCTGTCAACATTTTAATCAGACACCCTGCCACCTTAATTTTTTGTTATAGTATTAACAAAAGAAAACGAAGAAATATAGCAGTGACGAAATTAAAAAACCGGTCGTCGGAGGCGGTACAAATCCACCAATATTTTTATTAGAGTCTCTGCCAACTTTATATTTTGTTATAGTGGTCACAACTGGAAATAAAGAAACATGGGCAGAGATGAAATAAAAAAACCGGCTTTCGGGGGCGGTACAGATCAAGTAACATTTTCATTAGGGACTCTGCCACCTTCATATTTTGGTGAAGTGTAAAAAAAAGGAAATAAAGGAATAAGTTACAGGTGAAATCAAAAAACCGGCCTTCGGGGCGGTACAGATCTGGCAATATTTTTATGAGAGACTCTGTCACCTTCATATTCTAGTATAGTGTTAAGAAAAAAAATTGAAGAAATACGTCAGAGGTGAAATCGAAAAATCGGCCGTCGGGGGTGGTACAGATCCAGCAATATTTTTATTAGAGACTCTGCCACCTTCATATTTTGGTATAGTGGTGAGAAATGGAAATGAAGAAATATGGCAGGAGTGATATTAAAAAACCGGCCGTCGGGGGCGGTACAGATCGAGCAATATTTTTATTAGGGACTCTGCCACCTTCATATATTGGTATAGTGTTAATCAAAAAACCGGCCGTCGGGGGCGGTACAGATCTAGCAATATTTTTATTAGAGACTCTGCCACCTTCATATTTTGATATAGTGTTGAAAAATGGAATTAAAGAAATATGTTGCAGGTGGAATCAAAAAACCGGCCGTCGGGGATGGTACAGATCCAGCAATATTTTTATTAGGGACTCTGCCACTTTCATATTTTGGTATAGTGGTAAGAAATGGAAATGAAGAAATATGGCAGTAGCGATATCAAATAACCGGCTGTCGGGGGCGGTACAGATCAAGCAATATTTTCATTAGAGTCTCTGCCACCTTCATATTTTGGTGAAGTGTTGAGAAATAGAAATAAAGGAATATGTCAGAGGTGAAATCAAAAATACGGCTGTCGAGGGCGGTACAGATCTAGCAATATTTTTATTAGAGACTCTGCCACCTTCATATTTTGATATAGTGTTAAGAAACAGAAATGAACGAATATGTTACAGGTGAAATCGAAAAACCGGCCATCGGGGGGTACAGATGAAGCAATATTTTTATTAGAGTGGCTGCCACCTTCATGTTCTGGTAGAGTGTTGAGAAATAGAAATAAAGGAATATGTCAGAGGTGAAATCGAAAAACCGGCCGTCGGGGGCGGTACAGATCTAGCAATATTTTTGATAGGGACTCTGACACTTTCATATTTTGGTAAAGTGTTGAGAAAAGGAAATAAAGAAATATGTCGGAGGTGAAATCAAAAAACCGGTCGTCGGGGGTGGTACAGATCGAGCAACATTTTCATTAGAGACTCTGCCACCTCGATATTTTGATATAGTGTTGTGATATGGAATTGAAGAAATATGTTACAGGTAAAATTAAAAAACCGGCCGTCGAGGGCGGTACAGATCTAGCAATATTTTTATTAGAGACTCTGCCACCTTCATATTTTGGTATAATGTTGAGAAATGAAAATGAAGGAATGAGTTACAGGTGGAATCAAAATACCTGCCGTCGGGGGCGGTACAGATCTGGCAATATTTTTATTAGAGACTCTGTCACCTCGATATTTTGATATAGTGGTGAGAAATGGAAATGAATAGTTATGGCAGAGGTGGAATCAAAAAACCAGCCGTCGAGGGTGGTACAGATTTTGTACCACCCCCGACGCCCGGTTTTTTGATTTCACCTCTGTCATATTCCTTCATTTTCATTTCTTACCACTATACCAAAATATGAAGGTGACAGAGTCCGTAATAAAAATATTGCTAGGTCTGTACTGCCCCCGACGGCCGGTTTTTTGATTTCACCTCTGACGTATTTCCTTATTTTCATTTATCAACACCATACCAAAATATGAAGGTGACAGAGTCTATGATAAAAATATTGCTTGATCTGTACCGCCCCCGACGGCCGGTTTTTTGATTTCACCTCTGACATATTTGTTTATTTCCATTTCTTGACACTTTACCAAAATATGAAATTGGCAGAGTTCAATAAAAATATTGTTTGATCTGTACCGCTCCCGACGGCCTGTTTTTGATTTCACCTCTGTCATATTTCTTCATTTTCATTTCTTACCACTAACCAAAATATGAAGGTGACATAGTCCCTAATGAAAATATTGCTGGATCTGTACCGCCCCCGACGGCCGGTTTTTTGATTTCACCTCTGACATATTTCTTTATTTCCATTTCTCAACACCATACCAAAATATGAAGGTGGCAGAGTCTCTAATAAAA
The DNA here is from genome assembly GCA_015342045.1 of Leptinotarsa lineolata. Taxonomy (NCBI): domain Eukaryota; kingdom Metazoa; phylum Arthropoda; class Insecta; order Coleoptera; family Chrysomelidae; genus Leptinotarsa; species Leptinotarsa lineolata. The sequence continues at coordinate 1,523 of WOGR01012503.1, read as the reverse complement.
ATATTGCTTGATCTGTACCGCCTCCGACTGCCGGTTTTTTGATATCACGTCTGCCATATTTCTTCATTTCCATTTCTTACCACTATACCAAAATATGAAGGTCGCAGAGTGACTAATAAAAATATTGCTAGATCTGTACCGCCCCTGACGGCCGGTTTTTTGATTTCACCTATAATATATTTTTTTAATTCTATTACTTAACACTATACCAAAATATCGAGGTGGCAGAGACTCTAATAAAAATATTGCTCGATCTGTACCACCCCCGACGGCCGGTTTTTTGATTTCACCTCTGACATATTTCTTTATTTTTGTTTCTTAATACTATACCAAAATATGAAGGTGGCAGAGCCCCTAATAAAAAGATTACTTGATCTGTACCGCCCCCGAAAGCCAGTTTTTTTATTTCATCTCTGCCATATTTCTTTATTTCCAGTTGTGACCACTATAACAAAATATGAAGTTGGCAGAGAATCTAATAAAAATATTGGTGGATTTGTACCGCCTCCGACGACCGGTTTTTTGATTTCGTCACTGCTATATTCCTTCGTTTTCTTTTGTTAACACTATAACAAAATATAAAGGTGGCAGGGTGTCAGATTAAAATGTTGACAGAGGTATACAGTCCCCCGCTCGGATTTTTCATTTAGTTTCCACTATTTTCTATAATTTCCGTCATTTCAAATATTCATGATGGCTTCAAAATACATATTTCACTGCTGAACTTTATTGCTAAAGTAACCGAGGTGGATATGTTAAGATTAATTCCTTATTATTCAGCTAATAGCAACACGAAAATTATAAAAAGTTGAAAATTGATATTATAAACTGGATGTTTTCACAATGAATAACTGAAAGTCCAAATAAAACTGCAAATACATAACTTGGAATTTCGATCCAAATGATTATAATTACCAATAAAAGTTTTTTATAAAGTGACTAGTGATTTTTTGAAAATTTCAATTATCTACAGGTTTTCGAGTTACTGAAATGAATATAAAACAAACAAAAACCACTATTTTTTCATAAAACGATAATTTCCAACATTTACGTATCTACAAATGAACATTTGAAATCATTGGTGAAATAATATCGTGTTCTAACAAAAAGTGAAAAACCCACAAGCGATAACTCGAAAACATAGTAGCCTGTCTATACCGAGAATCATTTCAAAACCGCGATAATATGTATATACGAAAAATGATAATCGATAATTTCCAAATTTTGATTAAAACATTTTGAGACAAATAATCACGTGACATTTTTAGACCACACCCACTTTTTATCTTCATAAAATAGGAGCGCACTCATTGTGCTCTTTCTGTTGGAAGCCCAACGGCCCAAAAAACCCCAACAGCCCAAGCCAACACAGCAGCAACAACAGAAGCCCATACAAAACAAGGTAAGCGAAAATAATCTAATAAACGTTTTAGCTACCCTCAGCTCGGAGCAGCAAAAGACCGCGCAAGCGATCCTGGCCGCTCTAATTCAATCAAACAAGAAATAGATGCCAGAACGAATTC
>WOGR01012502.1:0-10176 GCA_015342045.1 Leptinotarsa lineolata | reverse complement strand
GCATTGAACAAATATAAACTTGGTAAAGGCATTATTTTCATCTGAATAAATATGGGTTTGCAATGATCTCTGAAACCGGCATCTGCCATAATTCTCATTGCTTTTTTTTGTAGTTTGAAAATTTTTTCAGCACCAGTAATGTGAATCTAGTAATGGTAAGCGGTGTTTGACGGCGAATGTGCAGATTATGAACGTCTGTCCTGTACTTCAATTTCTAATGAAGATAGGGTGGTGTGTTCGATTTAAATATGCTGTAAAACATACAAGCTATATAATGACGTCGCCTATTGTACATATTGAGCCATTTCAATTTCAAGCTTTTCCGATATAGATATTCAACTGAATTTACGTAAGTATACCATAATATAAGTCGAACACGTGAATTTTGCACTTTTTGTATTTTACGGGCATCTACAGCAAGGACTGTATACTACATCGCAGTGGTAAAGTGTGAGAGTATCAAGGAGTCACAGAGCATTTTTTTACCTCCACTAACAAAAACTGTCTTTGCATGTATATCAGCTTGAGAGATGGATATGCATTCCTCAATTTATTCGTAATATGTTCTCTGAAACAAATATAGATTGTCTATTGTCAGTCTCAAATTTTTATGCGAAGATTTGATAGGTATTTCCGTATCATCTATTTTCAAAACGACTTGATTGTTAAATGAGTGTGATATATTTTCTTTGCCAAATGTCATGGCCACTGATTTTTTGGAATTGATTTTCAGAGCATGATCGTTTGATAACTTTTTTTAGGAATCAAAATCGGTGTTAATAAAGTTATGGCTATTTCTCGATCCGAAAAATTGAATGAAAAATATATCTGGGTATCATCAGCGTAAAAATGGTGATTACGGTATTTCAAGTCGTTTATAAAATTGTAAGTATATAGTGTGAATAACAGAGGGCCAAGAATACTATCCTGAGGTACTCCACAACGCAACTTTCTGGAAGTGGATTTCTCTTCGTTTATTTTTACTATTTATGTTCTATTGTGCAGATAAGAAGCCATTAGAGAGAGTGCTGAATTGCTGAATCTAAAGTAATGTAACAGTTATAAAAGAATATCGTGATCTATTAAATCGAATGCCTTCGAATAGTCAAGTAGAATCAATAAATTGATGGATGAAGCCGTTACTACGTGGTAAGAGATCATCATGAAAAATGAGAAATGAAAATTTTCTGTTTTTTACCACTTTTATTCGTAACTAAAGTTACGTAAAAGTTTGAAAATGTCCTTATAGGACGAAACTGCAGTAACTTTAGTTACGAATAAAGATGGAAAAAAATATAGAAAGTAGAATCAGTATGCTCATTTGATTTCTATCAGTTGTCTCTAAGATGTCGTCCAAAACATCTTCAAGGGTTGTTGCGCAACTATACCCTTTTCTGAATCCCCATTATTTGTGTGATAGGATACTAGTTTTAGACAAAAAGCTACGAATTTGTGTTTCCATTATTCTTTCTATAATTTCTGACCAACTTGGTAAAATACTAATCGAACGAAAATCACTGTAGTCCATTGGTTGACTTATTTTTGGAATTGGGGTGATTTTAGCAAACTTCCATGAGTTGGGAAAGTATTTTTCTGAGAGACATTGATTTATTATATGAGTGATGTTGTCACTGAAACTTTCATTGTACTTTCCCACTTTCTATATGTAATAAACTTATGAAGAAACAAGAGAATGAATTCCTAACTCATAATTCTACTTGTCAACTATTTACAATACTCGTTTCATTTTATCACAATGGCAATAAGAATATATGAAAAAGACGTAAACATAGTGTTCATATGCTATACTGGGTGATCTAGAATGCCATGAACCATGGCATTCTAGATCAAAAAATAAAAATTGGAATAAAAATAATTTTATTTGTCAAATATCGACAAATGTTGGATTTAGAATGTCTTTCTTGATCGAAATAAGTAAAAATATATAGGATGTCCCATTCAAAAATCAAAAGTTGTTGTCATTTCCGGTCAAACCGGAAGTACGGCAAAACATGGAAGATGGCGGGCGAGTCGAACGCATCTCTCAATACTTGTAATAAATGCAAGAGTTCTATTGTTAAACAAGTGATGAAATGTGAAAATTGTGAAAAGGTTTACCACCCAGGTTGTGCCAATCAGAAAAAGGTAAAAATAATTGGCAATAATTCGATCAACTGCTGTGTGAATAGTGAAACCAGTGATATGGAAAACTATTTCGATGCTGTGGACATTCAAAACTATGATAAGGTAGACTTCACTTTATTTAAGTACATAATAAATCAAAAAGACGTTATAATCCACGAATTGCGTGAAAAAATTAAAATATTAAATGAACATATCAGTTTATTAAAAAAGGTGAGTGGAGCTCCATCTATACTAAGCCGAGACAACCAGAATCCATGTGTGCCAACTTCGGCCGATACAAAAAATAAAGTTGTTCGAATGAAAATACACCAATCAAATTATTTAATTGTTTTTGGGATCACGCCATTGATCTGTTTGTGGAACATATCAATAATTACACTGCGCAACACAATAAACCAGGTAATATAACAAAATAGGAAATAACTAGTTTTTTTGAAATATTATTGCTCAGTGGATACGTGCCAGTTCCAAAGCGCAGAATGTACTGGGAAAATAGTAAGGACACCCATCACGATTGGGCTGTAAATGAGCAACTTACATTATTGTAATAATAATGTATTAGATCAATCGGATAGATATGCAAATATACGGCCATTGATAAATGAAATAAATAAGGTGTTTTAAATGTACGCTCCTATATCTGAGATCACAGCGTCGATAAGTCCATGGTACCTTATTATGGTAGGCATGGGTGCAAACAATTTATAAGAGGTAAGCCAATCAGGTATCGTTATAAAATATGGACAGGTACTATGGATAAGGGTTATGTACCATATTTTTAGTGAAAACTTTTTTACAACAATCCCTCTGACAGATGAATTAAAACTCCGAGGTGTTCGAATTACTGGTACCATTAGAGACAACCGCACATCCAATTGCAAACTGATAAGTAATCTGGAAATGAAAAAGAAAGAGCGCGGGTATATTGATTTCAAGTCAAATGAGAATGGTACAGTAGTGGTAAAATGGAATGATAATAGTATTGTATGTTTGGCATCAAATGAGGTTCCTGTAAACCCCGTTCAGCCCGTAAGTCGATACTCGGTAAAAGAAAAGAATCAAGGTGGATCAACCAGAAAACCTGTTTGTTTATAATAAACATATGGGTGGAGTTGACAGAGCGGACCAAAATATAACTTTATATCGAGTAGCCTTTAGAGGGAAAATTTGTATATTCCACTAATATTTCATATGTTAGACTTAGCTTGCCATAATGCTTGGCAACTCAAAACACAACGAGTAAAATTGGATAACTTGACATTTCGTAGAAGAGTCGCAACTGCCATCTTGGAACGACATCAAAGAAAGTTTGCCAAGAGATCCCGACCATCGTCCCTGGAAAATATTGTTTCGAGGTACGATCGAATGGACCATCTTGTTACACAAGAGAAACAAACAAGGTGCCGTAAATAATATACCTAATATTTGCCTATTGTTCTAAAAGAACACCAGTTTTTTCCGTCATACATTTTTTTTCAGTCATACATTTTTTTTCAAGAAACTTATAGGTGCAAATTATCTTATTTTCAATAGAAAAATATATAATATACAAATGTTTTGCTGATTCGGATTGGGCAAATGATATCAATATGAGATCAACTTCAGGTTATTCATTTGAATCATTCGGAAATCTGATTTCCTGGACAATGAAGAAACAACTGTATGTTTCGCTTTCAACAACTGAAGCGGAGTACGTTGCAACCTGCAGTGCTGCTTGTGAATGAATGAATTTGGTTGAAATATCACTTCACCAGAGAAAAAGTAACTAGCGGAGAAATAGAGCTAAGGTATGTGGAATCGAACAGGCAAGAAGCAGATTTACTGACGAAAGGACTAACAAGAGATATATGACGAAAGGACTAACAAGAAATATATGTTTTCAGAGCTCCGAAATCTATTAGGATTGAATTATGTACTTCCTACTCAGGAGGAGTATTGGGGAATGAATAGGAAAATATCATTCCGTTTAGTTGATTTATACTCTTGAGTGAGAGAAATACGTTTTTGAACTATGTTAAAGTAGTAATTAAAATCTTTTCTATATAAAAAAGAATGTCAAATACATTTTTACAGAGCAAATATACAAATTGAAATTTTTCTTAAAAATATGTTATTTTACAGTGAAATACTATAGTAAACCCTATAATTCATAAAAAGAGTGGTCATTGAAATTCATCCAAATTATAATAAGCTTTATCAATTAAAATGTTGCTTGAATAATATTCAGGTGCATGGGAATTTTATTGTACATCCTTAATCCATTGTATATCAATGAATTATTTACCATCCTTGTTGTGGCCATCTAGTTGTATATAGTTGCTATTGTGTTGATATAAAAACAATTTTCGTCAATAAATGTCAAAGGGGATATTTCATTTTCTTTATTCGAGAAAAGTTATTAATTACGAAAGTTTCGATTATTTTCTGAAACGTAAACCATCTATATGCTACATATAGAAATTCAATTTTTTTCATTGATTATTTAATTTGTACGGTAATACAAATTACCGACTAATTGGACTCTTCAGCAGTTTATATTGAGCAATAGCTTCTCAGGGTGACTTTTCAGTTTGTTCTTTATTGCACTCCAGCAGATTCTCTATTCATTTTTCAGATTGTGGAAAGTTAAACACTCAAAAACAGTAAAAAAAGTATGTAATATTTTTTCTGAACTACAAAAGCATTGTTGATGCATGTTAATGAAGTGGAGACATCGTGTCTCTTATAATTTGAACAATGAAAAACAAAAAAAGCTTCAATTGAAGGAGTTTTATTTATATGGAATTTCCAAGAGGGGTTAGGGTCCCAAAATTTAATTATATAGGTTAATTATATGTGTAATTGATATGTAAATAAGTATAAATATTTCGTGTCATATTTTTTTGTGTAAAAAGAATATGTAACTAGTTTTTGTTACATTTAATACAAGTAGTAATGCATTCAATATCCGAAACTGTTTGAAATATTACAGTACGCTAATTCAAATATTTTGGTAATATGGCACCAAGTTACTGAAATATAATTATTTTTTCAATGAATATTTGTGTACATCTGGTTGCAGGAAAGTTATGTATAAAAAGTTGTAATAATAAGTGGTTCAGAAGATCATGCCTACTAAGGTATACAATATTACATACACTACAGCTACGACATATAGCACTGATGCAACTTTTAGAATATTGAATATCTCATAATAGTGTTATTTGAATGAGTAAAATATCAACATAGCACATTAACATATAATAAATACATAACCATACTTCATGCTCAACATTTTGTGCTGTTGGTAATGGACGATAGCCTTATTACTCAATATTTTTCATCCAAGTTTTTCACTTTACTGCCCGAATTTAAAAAAGCTACCAGCTACTACTTTTCTGTGGTAGCCAGAGCACCCCAACAAACTTAGCAATTTATTTTATATTATCGCATTATCAAAAATTCTAGATACTTAACCCAAGAAAAAAATATAATTTTTATTATTTTGTAACATTTCCCAAATACATCTTGAATACACACTTCATTTATTTTTACATACTCGTTAATTAGTTCAGAAGGTTCCAACTCATAAGGAATTGTGAATTTTAGATCAGGTTGGCCATTTGTAACAGTATAAACTAAATGAAACTTATGAATATAAAAATGAATAAACTTGAAAATTCTAGGATCAAAAAATTCAGATGATTTGATAATTTTTCATTGAATTTTCTATATCAAGTAATTTTCATCCATTTTTATAATATGCTAGTTTAATATGCTCTTCGACATTGTAGCACAAACTTGAAGTAAGTGTTCAAATATTAGAAATATTTTTCATACCAGAATGTGACGTGTTATCTTCATCTAAATGGTCTAAAGGTTCCTCTTTTGGTTTAATGAGAGTATCATGAATACGTTCAGTCTTGACTTGACAAGGTGGTTGCGGTGTTGTAGAAGTTGGAAATTGAACTGAATCATTTTCAAGGTGAAGTTTTTTGGCTGGAGGTCCTTGACTCAATGTAGGAGACTAGAAAAAATAATAAATGAATTAGTCAAAGCCAAACATAAATTAATTTATGACTGAATGAATTTGAAAACAATTTTTAAAAAATACTTATTATTGCAACTACAGGTTGTTTTTAATGAAAAATCGATTAACTTTCCATTTAATCAATTTTCAAAATCTAGTAAGTATTGAATAAATTCAACTATTTTTCAAGGTATATTATTCAAAATGAAATAAAATACAAAATTCAGCATCTTCCCACCGGTAAAGAGGTTTCTTATCTATCCCCAAGGTCTGCTTCAATCTGTAGTTGGCACATTTTGGCTACTGATCATCTTTATGTATTTTTGCAGTCTTCTCATCGACAAAAATCCTGCCCATTTTCCATGATTTTTTTTGGAATATTTGCGTCAATCAACTTCAATTTTCAACTAATTTTGGATACCAGTCCACTTGTTTCTCAATTCAAAAATGGAAGGAACTCTTCTACCCACCTTTTCCAAAATGGGTTGGGTAAATTCGAGACTTTCTCCCTTCAACCCTTATATATTTTCCTGACTTTTAAGATACCAGGAGGTACCTCAGAATGTGGATAACCAACTAGATGTTTGCATTTCAAAATCGAAACAGATCTACAGAAACATGAGTGAGTGGCCTAGAATTCCATATGTCGCTGAACAGTGACAATTCATTTTTTACGGTTTTGGGATGCTGTAGGCAATTTTACATTTTTGGCAATTTTTGCTGCATAGTATGTCTATTTACCATGTTAGATATGGACTCGTCACAAAACAAATTTTAAAATTAATATTCGGTTTTTCGCTAATTGAATTCAATAAATTTTCGCAATACCGAACTCTGGTATCACAATCCGTTTCATTGAGTTCTTGATGTAATTTAATTCGTTATGGATGAACTTTATTTTTGATCAATATTCTGTTCACGGAAGTATGACTTATATCCAACTCTCTTTTGTAATTTCCCTTACAAGCCGATTTTCAACAGTTGAAACTGTCACTGCTGATTCATTTTCTTCATTTGTAGCAATTTTATTTACTCCTTGCCTTTTCTCATGCTTGACATTGCCTGTTTCCTCAAATCTTTTAACTCTCCAAAAACTCTCTGGTCGTATAGACCTTGAGTTAAGATATCGAACAACGTACATTCTACTGGTTACTAACAATTTCTATCACATTCATCGATGGTACAATTGTTAAGCCAAATATCTCAGCAAGTACCCCGGAGTCCATGGAAGCAGTGAAGAAGTGGGAAGTCAAGGATAGAAAAGTTCGATCTGACCTAATGCTATCAATTAGTCCTCAAACTCAACAAGTAAAATCTTGCGTCACATCACGTGAAATATGGTTGGAACTTGAGAAAAGCTACCCTGTTGAAGAAACTCACTTTGAATAAAATAAAGCCAGGAGAACATAAGAATCAATTTTTCGACATCGTCGATAAATTGGCAGACACGAAAATTCATATGAATGAAGAATTACTGACAATTATGTTGTTATATAGTTTGCCAGATGAATATGTTTTTCGATGCGCTATCGAGTATCGAGATGAACTACTAAAACCAGAAGCACTAAAATCAAAATTATTGTAGAGTCAGATGCTAGAAAGGACAAGACGAGAAACCAAGTGCAGAATGCAATATTTGTTAAACTGAAAATACATCAGAAAAAGAACGAAGACCACGAGAAACCAAGTGCAGGATGCAATATTTGTTAAACTGAGAATACATCAGAAAAAGAACGAAGTCCAGAAATGCTCAGCTGAAAACGAAAATCCAATTTTCCATTCAAATGTCATAAATGCAGGAAATTTGGCCATAAGTCTGTCGACTGCAGGTACAAACAGAAAAACAACAGCCAAAAACAAGTTGCAGGTCAAGTTGAAAATTCCTATATAATTGAATCTCAAAATGAAAACGAGAGAAATGAAATAGTTATGATGATAGAATCTTATACAAATCAAATGTGGTGCCTTGAAAATGGATGTACTTCTTACATGACTGCATACAGTGAACCTGAAACAGATATCAAAATCATTGAATTTGGCAAATGTCACCACAGAAATTAAAGGAATGGGTGAAATTGTGATAACAGTTTCTGATGGACAAATGTGTAAATCTCTCAAACTAAAGAATGCAGTACATATTCCAGATCTTCGAACAAACTTGTTCTGTGTCAAAAATAACAAGTAATGGGCATAAAATGCATTTTACTAAAGAAAAAGCTACAATTTTATCAGAACACAAGCAAATAGTAACAGTAGCAGAGAAAGAAGGTGATTTATACTTCTTAAGAACTTCATTAGAATGCACGAATTTGGCTGAAAATGTTTCCAATAACAATCTGAAAGAATCGCATTTCAAGTTTGGACATTTGAAAGGGAAGAGCCTGCGAGATATTAACCAGAAGCGTTTAGTATCTGGAGTAAATTTTAATAAAAATAATAAATTGGCAACATGTAAAATATGTCTGAAACGAAAGCAAACTCAAAGTCCATTTGCCACTGGAAATTCCGAAAGAACAGAAGATATTTTAGAAATAGTCCATACGGATGTTTGTGGGCCATTGAGAGTAAAATCCATTGGTGGATCAAGTTATTTTGTTACCTTCATAGATGACAAAACTAAATGGTGTGAAGTTCATTTTTTGAAAAACAAATCTGAAGTTTTTAATGCCTTCAAGAAATATAAATGCTGTGCAGAAAATCACACTGGAAAACGAATTAAATTTCTACAGTCTGATAACGGATCTGAATATTGTTACCGGGCATTCGATAAATTTCTGAATGAAATAGTATTCGAAAACGTGTGAGCGTAGCTTACACGCCACAACAAAACAGGACAGCTGAAAGAAAGAACAGAACACTGGTAGAAATGGCGAGATGCAACCTAATTCAAGAGAATCTTCCTCCTTCATTTTGGGCAGAAGCAATCGCGACATCAAATTATACCAGGAACCGATGTCTTTCAAAATCATTAGCAGGAGAAATACCTTACTTCAGGTGGACAGGACCTCTACCTACTGCAAATCACTTCAAGATTTTTGGATGCAAAGCTTTTGTACTGAATTCCTACATTTTCTGAAAGCTCATAGTGTGGACTATTCTGGGATGGCTCTATGTACAGGGTGTTCCATTTGAAAAAACTGAAAAAAGTGATCCCGAGTTTTGTTTACCTCTGTACAAAAAAGAGCCGTTTGGTAAACTTATGGAGACAAAATGAAAATACACTATCCTCAAGGATATTTAGTTGCGAAATTTCCTCATTCCATTTGATCGAGTAGGAGATATTTGGTGTTGAATGAACCCATTTTTGACATAAATTTCACTATAACTTCTGACCCAGCCGATATAAGCCCAAACAATCCTATATTTTTGAGAAGCACTCTGCTCAAGAGATTCAAATGAGTGAAAATATCTAGAGTATTCTATTTCAAAAAACACAAGTTTGGTCTGTCACACAATCTTTGGACACCCTGTATTGTCTGAAACATTTTTTGTTTCTCTAACAGATAGGTTAGGTTAGGTCAAAAGTGAGTGAGTTTATTGTGGCTCCTATAATAGATAATCAGCTATGGTCCACCCACCTATCGTACACAGTACAAAACAGTGTTCTCAGGAAGATAAAAAGATCACAAGGTGCCTTGCTTGCTGGCTTATATTGGAGATTCAAGTATAAAAACCTTCATTGATTAGGCAATATTTATTCTACTGTATTTGTATATTTACATCAAAACTTTGAACATAAAAAAAAAACATAAATCCACTATCCGTGCGTTCCACTAAGCGCTCACAACGATCAAAATGTTCCTTCAGCCGTTCCACATAACGATTGCGGTCGTTGTGGTCGCGGCGAAAACGTCACTTATGACGTCATTACTTTCGCTCACGACAAGCTCACAACGACCCATCTCAGGAAGTGGGTCGAAGTGAACGTTGAGAATATTTCGGCGCAATTTTTGAAATGTGACAATGTTATCTGTCATTCGTAATTTATTTCTAATTTCTTAACTTATTCCATTATTCAATCT
>WOGR01012501.1:0-10177 GCA_015342045.1 Leptinotarsa lineolata | reverse complement strand
CCTCTCAAACATGACTCACGCCCACTCTCTGAGTTAGTCGGGGACCAATCAGTGGTTGAGGTTGGAGGAATTATTAGAATAGGCATTTGAAGCCACTTGGTGTAACATGGAAGAACGGTTATTGCCGAATCCCCACATTGAGGGAGGTACTTTAAATATCCCACAATAAATATTATTATCATTTCAACAGTTTAAACTGCCCTAGAACTATAATCAACAATATGTAGTGTCGATTATGCTACACCTGATTATAGAAGAAAAAAAATACTAGAAAATAAAAAATACCTGTCTCTGCTTGATGAATGCCGCCATAAGCTGTGGATTGGACTTGAGTATTGACAGTATTTGTTGTTGCTGTTCTGGAGATTGAGGCGAGCGTAATGTTTGCATGAGCTGTTGGAGGGCTTGCTTTTGCATCATAGGTGGAGGTGCGGCACCAGGACGTACACCTGCCGGATTTGCTTGCAAGGGTGGTTGACCCATCTGACCTGGTTGCAGTACTTGTGGCACCGATTGTCGGATACCAGGCGCAACACCACCGCCAGCGTACCTCGGCTGCCACTGTTCCATTGGCAAGAGATTTCCACCTGAAACAAATAATAATTTATTCATTACTTTGGTTCAGTGGTAGGTCACAAAGTAATAAATGAAAATATGGCAATTGTGCTTGACGAAATGATTCGTGGCCATCAGAAAACTGAATGGAAGAAAACACAAATGAGTACAAAATATAATTATTCCTCCACAGAAGTATCTACACCTTATGGCTGTAGTGTCTCTTTAGACACAATTTTTGTATCTGACAACTACAAGTACGAATTCTCATCTAAAATATTACTTCTTTCGATAAGTTGATACAATTCACTGTGACTGTTTTTGTGTAGGTTTCTATGTCTGAAGTTTCGTCTACTACTACGGTAGATATCAAAGGCGATTGAAGTCAAAGTGCTCGAGAAGTTCTCAACGCAGAAACACGTGGTTCAGAAATATCGGGCATTAAAAAGTGCAGACCACAGCCAAAAAACACGGAAAATAGGTTTGGCACAATCAATAGGTTGTTTATAGAGAAATGTTTTCAATTTTGAGGAAGTCTTACCTTGTCCTGCTCCCAAATGACCCATGTTTCTTATTTGTGGAGGAGGCATACTCTGTCCAGGAACCTGATTTGGAGTGACTTTGCCGTAACCAACATGCGGAGCTTGTTGTCTAGCAGCTTCCTCTTGCACTTGTTTGACGACTTGAAGTACATTCGCTGGTGGGGTATGTGTACCTGGCTTCGAACCAATACCTGCTTGATGTGGAGCTTGAATACCCATTGATGGATTAGGTAAACCTTCAATTCAAAAATCATATAATCAAATAGATGATTAATGAAAACGTAAGTTGGAAAGAATACATTACACTGCATTAATAATGATTGTAGGGCGAGATGTTGTGGTTCTAATAAACAACAGACAGATGTGTATAAGGGGTAGGTTAGAGAGGTACACGTCATAAAAAGCTGTTAAAGTCAAGTTAGGAAGTTTAAATTTCACATAGTAAAGTGGCCGGTACCAAATCCATACATACCAGTATTCATAGTGCTTGCAGGGCTAACCGAACCTGGCAGTACTGACTGCACCACTCCTCCACTCATTGGCACATTGGTAGCACAGGGAAGAGCATTTGTCGAGTTTGTCTTGCTCATTACTGCCATCCTCCTTCTGAGCAATTGCGCTTGTTGCAATCTCTGTTGTAATTGTTGTTGTTTGAGCTTGTGTTTTATATTCGAACAGAATGGGACGGGGCATTTGGTTTCTTGGCAGTGTTTAGCGTGATAACAACACAGTGCAATAAGTTGTTTACAAATAGGGCAACCGCCGTTCGTTTTTCTTTTACACACCTTCGTATGCGTTACCACACGTTTCATCTTCTGACAGCTTGGCAAACGGCAGTTTGCATCTCGGCATTGACAAGCGTGCACCAACGACTGAATACACCGCTGAAATATACATTTTCAATTGAATAACAGGAAACAAAGACAACAGAATATAAATTACCTGAATAGACAATTTTCTTGCTTCGCCAGGATTGGCTTTGCTATCTGTTGGCGAACTGCCATCGTCTATGTCTAACCCGAGTTTCACCATCTTATGAGGATGGCCATCTTTTTCATAACAATGAATGCACAAGTCAAAATCTTCACAAAATGTACAATGATATCTAGTTTCCACATGTGCCTTACAGTTGTTGCAAGTATATACAAATTTATCTTGTCCTTGGTTATGTAATTCGTACAGCATGGACATTGTGCTGTATTTTGCCCGTCTTAAAGATGAAAATTCGTAATGTTTTTCTCGGGCAAGCGTTAAAAACGCGTCCCGTCCGTCCATGAGATCACAGTTGATGAAAGGGTCAGGGTCTTGAATTGGCTGAAAAATTGACATCAGAAATTATTTTCGGCAAAAGAAAAAACCGCAGTACAGAATCCAACATTACATAATTATTTATTGAAATTCCCTTACACCGCAAAAAAACTGATTCAAAACAAGTAACTTACCTTCAAGCTGGCAGCTGATTGAACAGAATGTAATCTAATAACGAAGAATACTTCTTTATGCTTTTCCATTGTAGCAAATATTTTTGCTGACAAATCATTACCATTTTGAGGAGCATTTGATTTCTTACTATTTTTTCTCTGATTTGCTTTCGATTTTGTGTTCTTTTTAGCCTTCTTCTGCCCTTTTTTCTTTCCATCAGGACCGACCTCATTTTCTTCCAAGGATGAAAATATCTACAAAAAACAATCATTAACAATCATTATTGAACTGATACAAAAAAAAACTAATAGAAAGACAATATAAAATAGTAATTGAGCGAAATTTATTACTTATATGTATGTTTTATATATGTAGGGATTATAAAACTAGTTAAAATATTGACCTAAAATAACTCAAAAAAGTGAATATTAAAAAAATGTGAATAATTTTCGAATAATGAAAAAGAGATATTAAAAAAAATAGTGAACTGTCACAGAACTGTTTCCACATCAAGTCAAATATAAAATAACTAGATAAAGAATATATTTTTATTCGAGCATATTCATTGCAACATATTCTTGAATTTCAATATCGATTTACTTTTTTTATTTCTAGGGGAATAGAATTGTAGTAGGCTATTCTGTTATGATGAATTGACTTATTTCCAAAATTAAATTCAACCTTTTTCATACATAATAATTTACTGTCTCGAAGAATGAATATGATTACGTTACTTGATTTTTTTCTCTTGATAGAATGAATGAAACAGCGAATTTTTAATTTATGAAGAGAATTGATATCTAATAAATTATTGAGTGTATATAAATTTATTGTTGATTCTAAATAGAGTAGTTTATAACATTTAATTGATTTATTCTGTAAAGATTTTGAGGGTTTCAGAATAGAGCTATTTGCCGTTTCTCATACAGATAATTTTCAAAAATTTTAGTGATAATTCAGAAACATGATAAAATTCAAATAAAAATAAACGAAACGAAACTCAAGTTGACAATGTTTTTTCATCAGCATCAATGATTTATCACATTTCAAATTTGGGTTCCTGTGAGATCCAATGTCCACTCTTGTGGAGACTGCCAAAAAATAAATAGAAAAAAATTGTACTGGTGTTTTCATTTATTGGTATTGAAATTACATTTCACGGCACAATAAGAGTTGATTAAGTATTTGTTTGCGTGAATAATCTTTTTTTTTCATTTGTAGGGTACGACAATACAGCATTTTATTTATTATTAATCATTATTGGTCTTACAAATAGATTTGGTCCCAACCAAAACGTGAGCAAATATGCGAAAACTTCAAAATAAACTTAACTGGAATTGTGCTCGAAGTTGTTCTACTCGTTTGCAACTAATTCAGAATTCTTGTATTCAATTTGCATATAGAATTCGAAAATTTGATCACATTAGTGACAAGTTTGTAGATTCCATACGTAAACTTCATCTCCTCACTCTCATTCAAAAAGTTTTGATTACTGGTCATCCCACATATCTACTTAAAAGGCTAATAATCAAGTGAATACCAGGAAATACAACCTACTTCTTGTACCTATTTACACGAAGTTTCTCTTCAAATGAGTATAACTCTATTCCTAATGAATTCTAGGATTACTCTGTATAAATTCAAAAATAAATTGAGAATGAGACTCCCCTACTCTATATGTATCACTGAGATAAATGGATCGGCTACTACAAATATAGTTTTTTTCAAGTTGTTCATATTAGATGCCAACCTAGCTACCTATTTATGTTCATTATATTTGACCCATATGCTATGGTTAGTATTGTTATATATTTTTTCATGAATACCGTGCAGTATGAATGTAACATATGGCCATTCTTCTGCTTAGAATGAAATCATGTCATTTATTTTCAAATGAATCATTTTGTAATAATTATGCATCATCTTATTATGATTCTTCCTTTTTTTACAAATCTAATGTACCTCAATTATATTATGTAAGTATAGTAAAAATCACTATAAATATTTAAAAATTGTACACTGGCTGAATGGCTTCGGTGGACAGCCTTTTGTATTTACCAATTAATGACATTTATTACTATTTTTCATTTGTATTTTAGGAAACATACCCTTAGCGATATTATTTGCATAGATTCAGTTTTTTATATATCTGTTTACTCTGACGGTGGAGTTGAAAAACAGCTTTAGCTGACACTTCGCCTATTCGCCATAAGGTTAACTTTAATTAATGTAAATACAAATTAGATATCCCTTATCTCTTGTGATGAATAAAGTCGATTATTATTATATTATGGGAGTGCATGAAGAACTAGAATTTGTTGGATGTAGAATGACATCACGTACCTAATCATGCATATCATTCAAGTATGCAAAATTTCAACTCAATCGGATGATGATAAGTGCTTTAAAATCTAGTTGCCGGACTTGATCCGAACTGACATACATGCACACATTGCAAATTAAATAAAAGCTTGTAACGGAAAACTTACCGCTGCCTCGGCTGCTTCCGCTTGCTTTCTTTTTTCCTCTTCCTCTTGGTCAAGCTCTTTTATACTTTCTTCCAAAACGTTTGGCCAAAAATCTCCCTCAAAATATGGGAGATCCGCAGCTGATCTAAGATTATCTTCCATTGCTTGTTTCAGAATATCCTGTAATGTATAGCACAGAAAATAGATTAAAAAAAAGAAATATTAAAAATTTAATTTTCATCATACCTTATAATCTAAAACTATCCTTTCAATTATTCCTTTGTCTAACATCTTCTTATACCAGTCTTGAAGTCTCTTGGGTTTTGGTATTTTTTGGTCCAGCGGATGGCAATGAAAGATATAATCATCGCCTTCCGAAGGGGGACAAGCCCATATATGAGCCATAGTATAACCTAACTGTTTCACATAGTCCATATAACCTAATAAAATCTCATGATAAACAGCAGTCCTAAATTGTCTGGGTTTGAAAAAGTGAACAGAATCTAAGTACGCTATATACACTCGCCGCGTGTTTGGCATAGGACACTCCGAACCGTATTCCTGAACGTGCATCCCGAAAAAGCAAACGTCCACACCGTCGATTTCCTCAAAAGCAAAAAGGGCCTTTGCTCGATATGGAAACTCTCCTGTAAGCTCACCGGTTTCAACAAACTTGGAACGCATCCCTGGTTTAACCTCGACAACTTTTTCCGAACTCGACACAACGCGAATCGATACATCACCCGCTCCAGCCTCTTTCTTCCTGAGAAACAGATTCACTCTGTTTTCAATGTAAATGCCTAAATTCGTAACCTGCAACCGTTTCGCGTTGAACTTGTTTTCCCGACGTTTCAACCCTTTTATTTCGAGGCACTCATCACAAATAAAACCTAGGGGCCAAATGGCTTCAATATGAAGAACACATATTTGGTGGAGTTTTCGCCCACAGTCATTGCAATGCACAAAAGTTTCCATCTCCAGATGATCATTTTTCATTTCTTTGAACTGATCCTTCTTTATATTTCTGAAAATATATAATTGGGGTAATGAAATGACACACATTTCAAAGTGAGATAGTAATAAATATGTGGATGTTCTGTGAAATTACAAAATAATCTTGTATCCACATTAAGATCTAGAAACTATAGTGTGAGATCTTGGTTAGAAGATACAATCGGACTTCACAGAACTTTGTCTGTCGCACACTACACCTTTTTGGCCAATAAGAAACTCTCTCATTTTCTTCATTTACTTTTAGGAGAGAAAAGTTTGTTATTGATCGAATAAACTGTCTTTCAGCGACAGACAAAGCTCTATAAATGTCACTATGAAGTTAATTAATTGATGGATGGAAAAACGAGAGATGAAACTTTCTGTTTTTTTTTACCACTTTTATTTCTAACTAACATTATTGCTGTTTCGTCCTATAAGAACATTTTCAAACGAATACAAAATGTCATCATAACGTTAGTTACTATTAAAAGTGGTAAAAAAATAGAAAGTTTCATTTCTCATTTTTCATGCCACTACAAAGCTTTTTGATAGTTGTTTTCGATTTATGAAGTGTCAAGTATTTAGCTTTTATCACTATCATTTTGTCAGTCAAGTAAATCTTCATTTATAAAATAATATATATGTTGAATTACTGCTAACAGAAATCACTGAGTGATTTTCTTGTGGATTGTGAGTGCATTAAACCAAAGTAATATCAATCATGGAGAATATGTAGATCTGTTAACTCCTGAATAAAAAATATTACAATACAATATTATAACAATGTAAATTATGCAATGTAAATAAGACTTACGTTTGGGCTTGTGTAGGATCCTCTCCTAGCGTTACTGTATCTCCTTGAATGTCATTAAAACATTTCTGACAGAAAGTGTACCTATCAGATCCTAATCCATATGCTTTCATACTGAGCACCGAGAAAAAATACACGTTATTTAGCAAAGAACATAATTCATATTTGATAAACTATTTTATACTTTCAAATAAAAAATTGCACAATAAACCAACCAATAGAAACAATAGTGAAGTTCCAAAATCTTTATATCATTTCAATGATGAAGATTATTAACTTGTTACTGACCGGAAAATTTAAAGCCATATCTGCATTTCGTGCTAATGGACATTTTTGAATTTTGAGTTTACAACTTACGAAGATTTGTTTTCACTAAACAATAAGCATATCATTTCTTAGTTTTAAATAACCAACAATTTTGTCACTATTGTAGATAATCTTGTTTCCACAGAAAATCAATAAAAAAATATTATAAGAAAATGGTTAAGGAAGCCACAAGTATACAGTCACGTAAAATTTCTCTCATTTGGAGGTTCTGCTGGTAAATAATGCAAGTTAATAAAAAGAAGATTGTGAATCATATTAAAATTCATAAGTTAAAATTTTCACAGGAATCTTTCACAAAATTTATAATTGACAATACTCATAGTTGACGAAATTCCAAGAGGAATTTAACGACAAGACTAACCAGTAAGTGATACAAAACAGACTATTTTGACTTAAAATATGTGGAAGTAACTTTTTTTAGTTTTTTGCTCTACTGCACTGAATAATTTTTATATATTATTTGAAATCAACCTATGAATAAACAACAGAGCAGAGTAAATAAAAACATACCTATTCTGATAACTGTAATACTTGGCATCTCTGGGAATTGTGCATAGTTGTTTACCGTAGCAGCACAGCACCTGAGGATTAAAAGTATACTTCCTACCACAACAATAACCCATAGACTGCATAACAGGATCAATTTCTTGTTCGAAAACCTCGGACAGCTGTAAATCACATCAAACATCAGGTATTTCAAAACCACACTAGCATTCGAAAAATTACCTTTGTGCAATACCTATATACTCGACTTGTTTTTCTATTGTACAACCATGCGTTATCGAACATTAGCCACACGTCATCCACATACTCCCAGGGGTCTGCATACTGTCCAATATCCAGTTTTCTTTTGATTGTTGACAAATCCATCGGCCTTTTAACAATTTCAAAATAGTCTGGGATACCTAAAGTCTGCGGATCCACAGGTTGCCTGAATGGAATACTTTCTGGGTCTTGTCTGAATAGTTTCTCTAAGGTTGGCATCAGTTTCTGTCTGAGTTCATCCGGTTTGAATTCTTTTACAAGAAACAAGTTAATTATATTGGATATAGATAATAGTAAGATATATAAATTGTTTGTTATCAATTAAGTTGAATAAAATCTAGAAACACTCACTCTTGTTCTTCCTTTCGCTTGTTGCTAAAGCACTGGTTGAATCAACGGAGGGCTTCACATCTGCAGAGATTTCAGAGATGCCCGATTCTTCTTTCACCAAGCCAGGTTCTTCCTTTATCATATTGCCATGTTCTCCAATCGAATCTGATGCGATTTCCTGCTTAATCTCCATTTTAATTTCACTTCTGGTTCCTTTGCCACCCACACTCCCCATCTGTGATTCATTCGTCTCTCCCTCTTCTGGCCCAACTTCCATTTTGACTTGCTCCAACTTTCCTTTACTGCCTCCCCGAGGAGGTGATGGGGATTCTTCATCTCTATCAGCTGCTGCAGTTATCGCTGCCATTTGGGATGACAGAGATGACTGCCTCGGAGCATTCAAGGCAGCACGTTCTGCACTACTCATGCCCTTTCCTGGAAGTGGATAATTGTTAAAGATTCTTCTCAATGAGTATGCACATGAGAATTCAGCTGGCAAGTTCCATTGAACACAATTATAAACATTTCAAGCAAAAACTTCACTGCCAAATTATTCAAAAACATTAAACAAATGCTGAATAGCAATTATTTACTTCCAGTGATAGGATGAGCCGAAAACACCTTTATTCACTTGGTTTTTAAAACATGTCAAAATTCATATTGAATCACAGATTATAGATGTAAATCAGTTAGATATTTTAATTGAAAAATGATGACATTCACTTTATCTGAAAACTACAATAAATTTTTATCTACAATTAAAAATATATGGTCTTGTCACATACTAATGAACTCTGCTGAGAAGTCACTAGTCTGCCACTCGAGGACCTCAGACGAAATTACCCTGCAAAGGGTATAATTTTTAGAGATATATAAATATACAATAAAGATCATCTACAGCCTGATTAAAGGATTTTATTATTTCCAAGTTTGAGTTTACCTAAAAATATTCAGAAACTTTGAGCTACCTTCCTTTATACTGGGTGTCAAAACTCAATACATTGATAATTCCAACTGATATAAAAAAAGACTCAAATGAAAGTTATAAGGCACTGAAATGGTCACATTTTGGAAACAGATCTGAATGCATAGAGTGTTTGCATACATATAGACACACACTTAAGTTTGAATTTAAAAAATTAATCAATTTTTTCAATATCTTTAACGAAAATAAATTCACATTCTTAATAACCTCCTGAACTTTTTATAAATAGAATAGAATTTTATGAATATGTATGTCATCAATTTCACTCATAATTTATAAAAAATTTATTCAATGGTTTCACAATATAGTCAACTTGTATTCATTTTGTTCTCCCAACCCCATGTATTTTCTATTTTTTTGGAAAATTATTGACATGTCTAAAAACTGTGTTTCTATAGACCAGGGGTCTCCAAACTACGGCCCGCGGGCCAAATCCGGCCTGCCAGTGTCATCAATCCGGCCCGCGACAGCCAATGATTTACTGTCATCAATCTGGCCCGCGACAGCCAATGATTACCTAATTGTTGTTACTATTGCTGTGATAAGTTGAAGAAGAAAACACAGAATGATAATTACTCGGTTTTATTTACTTGCAAGGTAAAACTTAACGACAGAAATGATGACAAAGAAAACTTAACTTAAGTATCTAAGTTTAAGCATATTAATAACTAACAAATAATTGAAATGAATCACAGTAAAACAAAAACACTAATGAGATTTATGTAATTGTGATTTTCCACCGACAATACTTTGTAGTTGTGGATCAATTTTACTTGTACCAATTATCAAAAGAGATTTAAGATGCTCATCGGTTAATTGAGATCTGTAAACATTCTTTGTGTACTTCATCTTGGAAAACGTTTTCTCACACAAGTAAGTAGTACCAAAAACAGAAAACAACCCACGAGCAAATTTATGCAAATTATCAAATTGTTCCAGTGGAAGACTCTTATAAAATTCCAACAAAGATGAATTTTGA
>WOGR01012500.1:0-10178 GCA_015342045.1 Leptinotarsa lineolata | reverse complement strand
AACAAACTATCACAAGCAACATCGGATTTGACTGAAATTCATTGCTCAACTGTACGGAAAATAGTCAAAAACAAAACTTATGAACGCAAGACGCGATATGATACAGGATTACCAAAACCTTTGGATGTTCATCCAATAAAATTATTGAAAAAAACAATATACGACTGTAACAGAAGCGGTGAGATTCCTACAACTGGAGGAGAAATTAAATACTTCCGGCCATAACGTGAGCAACTGTGACAAAACTCTTCAGAATTGGATAAAGAAACTAGGATTTAGATTTAAAATAATAAACAAACGTCAAACAGTTATGGAAAGCAGACGAATAGTGGAATTGCGTAACAAATACTCAGAACAAATAACTAAATGTAGACAAGAACAATGGCAAATTTTCTATTTGGCGTAAAAATTATTTTCCAAAATTTGATAAGAAAGTAATAGAGCTAATTGAAGATGACAGTGACAGTAATAGTGGAACAGTGAATATGGAAAAGGAATTATCAGAAACTTTCGAAGAAAGTTAGTGAAGTATTTTTGAAGCGATTACTTAAACTATACCTGTACTTGTTTGTTTGTTCCCTAGCTGGATACATGTCATATTTTTCTGGACATAATTTTGTTTGTCCATAAATGGCTCCAGTGATCCAATGCCTCATGTTCTCATGAAAAATGATGAGATGCCTGTCACTCCATTGCATTCATTGCCGGCAGCTGAGATTTTTTTTTACAGACGTATTTTGTCCAGGTGTTCCCTTCATGTACTTTGTCTAATGAGTAGCCGTGCTTTGCTGGCTGAAGCATTTCTTCAGTTTTCGTCTCGGATGGTTCCTTTCAGCCATGTATCTGCTAGTAGAATTGTACTATTCCTAGTACTTTTCACTATCTTCTGGTACGCTAGTACTACTTTCGAAAGTTCGAGGCAAATCCAGCACTATTTTCAATTTTCGCCTTTGATCGATGGCGTTCTAATCCATCGGTCCCTATAAAATATTGGCTAATGAGTTTCTGTCTAGGATGGGCAAAGAGCACCAGTTGTTCTCTGATGGATATATTGAACGAATAGTGAAGTAAATTTATTTTTCATATAATGAATGTACTTACTAGGAATTAATATCCCGAGAATCAACCTATTGAAAACTGGGTGGATTCATAAGTAATGAAGAGGTATATGGAATAGGCTAGTGGAGCCTTCATTTTAAACTTGGTTTCCGCAGAAAATAAACTGATGGTATAGAATGTTGGTAAAGTCTGTGACTGTTATAGTAGAGAGCTGTAACGAGAGACAAAGCAACCAAAAAAAGTGCTGATTCAGTAGAAATGAACTCAAAAATTTAATTATACTAGATTATAGGACATACAATTGCAGGACACTAAATAAACAGATCAGGATCTGTTAACACTCCTGGTATAGAATAAATGTAGTCCTCGAGGACTTACAAATTATTCAGTCATCAGACTTATCTTTATGGTCGATATATTGAGGTGTGGATAAGTTTCTTCGTGAAAATACAAGGTTATACTTTTCGAATAACAACAACTCGTCCAGTCATGACTGACTGGAAACCCCATAACTCATCGACGAAATTACAGTACACTCAAGTAGATCTCAATTATGGAAAAACGTAGGATATGGAATTCTGAACGTGACTTGGCCATTCACAAACATGTAATTATTAAATGTAAATATGTATACCTTGTGAATTTAGTCAAATTTTCGTCTCGAAACAGGATCGTTATGAGCTTGTGAAGCACGCTGTTCTCGATGTCTGCATCCCAATTGAGTCTGTTCACATCGGAAATCGGTTTGTGTTAAGAATTATGCTGTCATGGAGTTTCACTCCATTCAAATTTCATGAGAAGTTCTGCAACGAAGCGGAAGTAATTTTTGGATATTGGATGACTTTTAATAAAGACGTTCGTTTAGAAATAAAAAAACTGCAGAAAGAGCAGATCATTATCACGGAAGTTTGAAAAGGACTCCTTTCTTGTTAACGAAAACTATCAATTTGTATAATTTTCACAAATTATGTTCGAAACCCCAGCACGGGTTGGACGATATGCAGTCGAAATCGAACGTCTGTTCGTCGTGCTCGAACCTTCGTTCACATATCGATTGAATGCGTGGAACGAATCCCTTACACTAAGCAACTGTCTACCGTTCCCTCAAAAATTATATAATGCATTTCTTTAATGTCCCCCCCTTTTTTTTTGAAGGTGGCAACTCAAAAAATTGAAATTTGGGATAATTGAATTAATGCATGAATACTTTATTTTGAAGTAAAACTGACAGATGCAACTTTCAAGATGGCGACTGGGCGCCATCCGGGGAAAAAATTAAATAGAAAGGGGAGTCTTGTGATACAGCATTTTGAAGCTCCTGACGAATGCTTCACAACCTTAGAATATGAAGCCAACATCTTCACCTACTACAAAATAGCGGAAGATTTAATAATTTTCTGAAGTCAATTAATTAATATCGATATTTCTAGAAATATTCCTTTTTATCTGCCTTATGGCAATACCAATAACCCGATAAGGTTTGTTAATTTATTTTTTATTTATAAAAATGACAAAAAATGTCAGTACGACAATGGACATCATTGTTCAGTCAGAATATTCTCATTTAGTTCTCGGTCAACAATCTCTAAAATGGTCAATTCTCGTCCATTGGCAGAAAAAATTTAAGCGATTTTTGTTTACGTTGTGACGCGCAACTTTCACGAGACCGAAAGGATTTTCAACGAACGTTTTCCGAATCGACCTATCAGTAGAAAATATCAGAGAGAACTTGTATTCAAATTCACAACTACCGGTAGTTTACATAAAAAAGCCCCCAGGTCATCTGTCCATTTCGGAAGAACAGCAAGTGCAAATAATTGGTAAGATGATAGTAAATCCTGAACAGTCTACTTGTTCCGTCGCGAATGTTTGTGAGGTCTCTTCTTCTACTACCTTCAGGGTCTCTTCTACTGAAGATGACCCTGATCGAAGAACAAATTTCTGAGAAATCATGACGGCAAGGCATCCTACCTATCTCAACAATATTCGTTTTAGTGACGAATGTACATTTTTTAAACGGCAATGTTCACAGACAAAATTGCCGCTATTGAAGTGACACCAATCCTCATGGGAAACAAGTACTCAATATCCATTTGCTTGGAAGTGCTTCGTGCGCAAACAACTTTTGTTGGATTTCGCTCATCTTGAAACACCCATACAGTCGACTGCTATTTACTTTCGGGCTCATACGCATAAATCCACGATTCATCATCTGTCACCATGTCATAGACGTGTTTCGAAGCACCGCAGTCGTATTTTTTGAGCATTTCCTTCGACCAATCGACACGAGCCTTTTTTTGAACGATTGACAAATTGTATGGGATCCAACGCGAACAAATTTTTTTGACAGTCAAATGTTTATGCAATATTGAATGTATGCTGGTCCCACCAATGCCTAAGGTTGTCTCAATCTCACGATAGGTCACATGACGATCTTGCAATATCATTTCGCGCACAGCATCAATGGTTTTCGGAACAACAACTGATTTTGGACGACCTTCACAAAATTCGTCTTGGAGAGAACTACGACCACAATTTAATTCACCATACTATTGATAAACACTGGTCCTTGATGGAGCTTCATCGCCAAAAATTAGATTAAGTTCATCCATGTACTGTTGCTGAGTTAATCTACGTCGAAAGTTGTAAAAAATAATGGCACGAAAATGTTCACGATTTAATTCCATTTTTGAGCAGAGATGGATCTTTCAAGTTACTGTGAAAAACACAAATAGTGCTCGTATGTCAAAACGTTTTGAGTAGGTATAACCTCAATAGAGCTGTCAGTTGCCAGATTGCAACACTAGAGTTGCCAAATCTCGTCTTTTGGGTTACCTAACATTTGTTGAGATGAGCGGGCAGTTTTGAATGCTTCTTTCCATGTCCAACTTCTTGAAGATGCTACGTAATTTGTTGTTGAAGTATCGTGGTTCATATGGAAGGACAATGAAGAAGAGTATTGCAGTTTTGGTGTTTGGAACAGTAATTGTTCATGTTGAAATAATGTTTCAGCTGAAAAATTGGCCTACTACTACTTTATATAATAGCTCTGGATGAGTTACAATGGTATCGTATAAATGAAGTCACGTGCATATTTTTTTCCACATATGTACCGGTCTACTTTTGTTAATCGATCAAAACTGAACTGCCACCGCCCGCTGACACTTCACAGGAGCGGTGAAGCGATCGAGGAACGGCCAGCATGAACTAGCTTTCGATTGTTTAATTAAATTAGAATACTCATTGACTCACGTCAATCGGAAATTGTCATTTTAGATCAATCCATTTCCCAGTGAACACCCGTTCAGAGGTGTATTGTTCGATTTCAATTTACTAAGAGAACATTCACAATTCCTGAGCTCGAAATGCATTTAGGCGGTTGATGAAAACTGACCATCCTTTGTGTAATAGATTTCTTACTTTGATTGTTTTGATTTGATTGTATTCGAACCGTAGATGTTTCTAACCAATTTATTTGAGGAAAACAAATCTTCTTATCCGTTGATCAAGTCTTGGAGAGAATACGAAAAAGATCATAGAAAAATCTGAAGCCTTTCCGCCACGTCTATATGGCTTATAAAAATTCATGAAGAGAATGAGCCACTTAGATCTATAGTATATGTGATAGGTGCACCAACTCATAAGCTGTCGAAATACTTGACAACCCTACTGCAGACATTTATAGGAAATATAGAGTCATTTATTAAGGACTCGGGACACTTTATCGAGAAGAGTAGAGATATGAAGACAGGTCCTGGAGACATACTGGTGAGCTTGAACGTGGTCTTCTTATTACGATGGTTCCGATCAAGGACACGATACGGCTAATTAGCGGAGTATTCCCTGCAAATATAACCGCCCTCTTGGCTCATTGTTCATCATAAACTCGTTACCAGTGGAATGATGTTTTTTACGAACAAACGGATAGTACCACGATGGGCAGCCATTAAGTCCGGTGGTGGTAAACTTTTCCATGGAAAATTCCGAACAACGGGCCTTAGAGCAAGCGGCCGTGAAACCATCTTGTTGGCTGCGTTATGTTGATGACACGTTCGTGGTATGGCAAGATGATGAAGAGACACTGAACAAATTTCTATAGTATCTAAACTCTCTCTACCGAAATATTCAATTCACAATGGAACGAGAAACTCATGGAACTCATTCTTGGATGTTCTTGTGAACAGACGTGGAGATGGTAAATTAGGCCACAAAGTGTACAGGAAAACAACACACACAGAAATGTACCTGAACAAAAACTTTAACCACCCGCCACTACAACAGAGGAGAGTAATTAAGACGTTGGTTGAGAGAGCACGACGTGTTTGTGAACCTGAGAGTCTTTCTGAGGAACTCAATCACCTGAAAAATGCATTCAAAGGAAATTGGTACAGCGAAGGAGAATTCGAGCCGCCATACTACCCTGAAAAAAAAAACGCCCTAGTAACCCCAGCTAGGCTGGTCATGGGAAAATCTTTCTTTCCCTATGTTGAAAATGTTACAGACTGGATTGGGAGAATCTCAGAGAAACACGATGTGAAAACAATATCAAGGCCAACAAAAACCATCAGACAGATTCTTAGATCCGCTGAGGACTCCAGCCACACCTGGGGTATACCGGATTCCTTGTAGCTGCGGGTCGGTCTACATTGAAACTACGAAAAGAAGTGTGACTACCCGTTACTCTTAACACAAGAGGAATTGTCGACTCGGACAAATTAGCTGTAGCCGAACATGCTCTCAACAGATAAGGCACTTACATTATCTCATTCGATGATACAGTAATACTCGATGAAACTCAAAATTGCCATCCAAAAACAGGAATAATTTCAATAGAAAAGAAATGGCAATAAATGATAATAAAATGGATAGACACAGAAACAAGATCAGGTAATCCAATTTGTAGAAACCAAGCCACGCCTACTCATAATAATATAAAACCAGAGTCAAATACCAGCATCGTATTCACCGCTTTCGGAAAGGGCACAACAATTCGATCACCAACTAGGGCACTGCGACCGTTGCCATATCGCTTTTGATAATGTCTACCGCAGAAGTAGACGAAATGTCAGGTATAAAACCCTGCAAGCCACGGCCAGAAAACCCGGAAAATAGCTTCCACACAACTTATTGTCAGTGTGTTATTTTCACCCTTGGGATCATCATGGCATCCACTCATCATTTTATAACGATATAACATCCTTAAAAACTGAATTGTTTGTTTGATCTCACTCCTTGTATATTGAGAATATGCAGGGCTATTATATTTCGGGATGTTTCGGAAATATTTCATTATAATTGGGTGAATTGTTCCCTTTTGAATTATGGCCCTGTTAATTGGTTGTCTGAGTTTCATAAAAACACAAAAGCATCTTTTCCGTCTCCTAATGTACCTTAGATTTTTTCGAGAGTTTTTTTTCCATTTATAGGTACCTATTCATATTTTTTCACATTTCCATTGCTCTGAGCATTTTCTACAATGACATTCGAATAACAAAATCTTTTATGATTATCTGAAACATATTCACAACAAAAATATACTATATGTGTTTTGATAAGCAGAAAAATAATAGATACCAAATAATGGGCCAATAAAATGGCCTGCAAGATCACCAGATCTTACTATTTTGGACTATTTTCTATGGGGGACATTGCAAAATAGGATTTACGCTGGCCGAGAGATGAAAGAATGGAACGGAGACAATTTTTTTATGTAAAAGTGTATAATTGAATTTCTATTGCAAAGCGCTTTCGACTACTTACTCGTCAGATAGCAGGAAATATCGAGAAGAGGATTTATAGTGAATTTTTTCATCAAACTCCCTTTTTCAATAAGATTACTTGCTTCCAGGTGAGATCTGAAGATGACGAAAGTCGAAAGCGCTCTGCAATAGAATTCAATTATACACTTTTACATAAAAAAATTTCTCTGTTTTATTCGTTCAAACAAGTTTATTCAGCTTCCCAAGTTATTTAGAGAGATAGAAAATGTGAAAGACTTGAGGTTGAGAATTTTGAATCCTTTCGCAACAATACAGCAAAGTTGTGTATTAAGGACAATTAACAATATGAAAAACGAGTTCATTCGAACATTTATTGCGCAATTAATTTTTTTGTCTATATTACTTCATTTCAATTTTCATTACAATTATAGTGTTTGTTTCGGATGTTATCATTGCTATCATTTCTTTTTCTCCTTATCAAAACACCTATACTATATTTTTGTTGTAGATGTGTTTCAGATAATCATTAAAGGTTTTGCTATTCGAAGTTCATTGTAGAAAACGCTCAGAGCAATGGAAATGTGGAAAAATATGAATAGGTACCTATACATAAAAAAAACTCTACGGTACTCAAAGAGACGAGAAAGTTGTTATTGTATTTTTATTTAACTCAGTCAACCAATTTACAGGGCCGTAATTTAAAAGGGAATAATTCACCTAATTATAATTAAATATTTCCGAAACATCTCGAAATATAAAATTGAGTTTAATTTCTCAGTATGGAGTGAACGTCGGCCATCCAAAAACCACAACAAAAAATACAGGTCCGTGTTTAAAAATTCAAAGATGAGGGTGGCCCAAGTCAGATGACACCCTGTATAAAAAATTCATGGATATATTCTGATAGCCCACATTAAGTGCCGATAGCAAAATGCGGACAGATTTCCAATATGTTTGCGAATAAAGAAGATACAGGCAAAAAAATAATTTGGGATTTTTTGGTTTTTCCTGTATATCTCCAGATCCAAAGAAGCTATATTCGATTTTTTTACATCATTGAATAGGTTTCTAAAATACGCAACTTTCCCACGAATAAACCGATACTCTATCTCTTACCGTTTACGAGATACCCATGTATAGAAACGAATTTGAATAGCCCTTTATATACAGTATACAGTTGCCTCCTCGGGCATGTCCGTGTTCATACTGTGTATGTGGCGTGTTAAGTATGAACATGCCTGAGGAAGCTATTGCATATTGAAACACGTGTTGCGGTTTTGTTAATTGTTCAGTTGAAATCTCACAATGAAGCGTTTCTGGAAAAAAACTTCTTGTGGTACTTCTTCTCCATCAATGTTTAAATTGTATATATTAATAGGCAATTAATACGCATCATGTATTCCACTATACAATAGCTTCTTAGGGCATGTTCATACTTTGTATGTGGCGTGTTCGATATGAACACGCCTGAGGAAGCAATTATATAGTGAAACAAGTGTTGCGGTTTTGTGAATTGTTCAGTTGAAATCTCACAATAAAGTGTTACTTGAAACAAACTTTTTTGTTACTTCTTTTCCACCAATATATAAAGAGTGAAATACTTCCAAATTTTTCACATAATATAGGGTATTTCATTAAGCGATTCCTATCTTTGAATTTAAATAAAACAGAGTGTATGTGAGATATCATCAAAATTTTCTATTTATTGAAAGACCTATTGTGTGGACCTATATGTGTGGAATATAACATCGTTGAAATGTACGCCACGGCTTCTCTAAATATAACGCATCAGAAACGTCTAATTTTCCATGACGGGCGTATAAATCAGATTGGATTAGGTTCAGTTGCCAACTGCTCCAAAGCCAATTCAGCAAGCACACGCCGTTGCCTATAGTCGTTCACCTTCAGTTCCTTGGTCAGTTGAATTTTGTACGGCTGCAGGCCCAAGTCACGACGCAAAATTCGCCAAGGTATGGTTTGCGAAAGACCAAGTTCTTGTGAGCGAAGCGAAATTGACTACCTCAGATTCTCCTGCACACTCTCACAGACAGCGGTGATCTTGCGTTTTGTCGACGAACAGGTGTTGGTCAATCGTTTACTTAACTAACGATTCAAATTTATCCACCACATTGCGAATAGGCCTCTCGGTAGGACGATTATGGTGACCTTGAAATGGGCGAAGCGCGAGCTACGTTGCCCACAGCGCGCGCTTCGGGTGATTTGGCAAAACAGACTGAATAAATGACAACTAATTTGACAGATGTAGATGGCCGTTATCAATCGTCACAATTCCTGTTGGAAGACCCTATATATTCATTAAGTTCCTCTAGGGTACAAATCACAAGAAAAAATCCACAAATGACTACTTCACATTATGAATATTGAATTACACGGCAATTACTTTTTTTTATTCAGTATGTATAGAAATATTCACAACGGAACAAAAACGCTACACAACGTAATGCATGAAAAAATATTGTACCTGAACATTTTTGTATACAAGGAGAACTTTTAGTATCTAAGTGAACTTTCATAAGTTTCAGGTGAGAACATTAATCTTCATCAGTTTTTCTGCAAGACGATTCACTCAATTTTTGCAAAACAACTTTATTATATTAAAAGAGGCTAATCTGCTCTATCACGACACTTCCTGAAATAAAAACATTCATATAACTAGATACTTCAATCTCATCAATACAATTTTGGTAATATTTGTGTATATTGATGAGGAAGTAGAAAGCAGAAAAAAATTCCAAGAAAGTATCTCTCAAAAATGTATAACAAAATATCTCCTTCAATAAATGTTCCAATACTTTCCTGAAGTTGCCGTACTCCTCGTAAACGGCTTGACCGATATTTATGAAATTTTATATGTATAATAGGTAGGTCTGAGAATAGTTTGTAATCTCTTTTGCATACCCCAAAGTGAAAAGGGTGTTTCATCCCAAACAATAATTTTTTAATTTTTGGGAAAATGTTTTGTTTTTATTTTTTATGGTGACTTTAAAAAACACATATAACCCTTAATTTTTACCTATCGCCAACCCCTATTTTTTATCAGGCATTTTAGTAATTTAATCATTTTTGACTCAAACATTTTTTCTCATTATTTTGACAACATTTTTTGTTCCAATTATTTATGATGAACTAAAAATACATATAACCCTCAATTGTTACCCTTTTATCAACAACCCTTATTTTTAAATAGTCATTTTAGTGATTTAATTACTTTTAACCCTGATCATAGATCACTTATTCCTGCCAGGCGTCTACCGGTGTCACTTCTCACTCAGTCAACAGCACGGAGTAGGGATGAGAACGAAGCCGGTCTCTATCACACAATAAGCCTTCTCTCACTCCCTAAACAGTTTTCGACCAATATTATTGCTTATCCATCGA
>WOGR01012499.1:0-10178 GCA_015342045.1 Leptinotarsa lineolata | reverse complement strand
CTATCATCCCATAAATGGAAGGTACTCGGCCGGAGAGTTCCGTACACGCCCGATAACGTTTCCGAAATACCGATTATAATCCTGTCCGGTCCACTAGACCAGCTGCGTCTACTGAAGGGTTAAACAGTATATGTATCAAATTGTTTTCCCAGTTTATAGGTAAAATTCAACTGAGAGTTTAAGCAACTCCATAACAACTAATCTAATCACAGCTAATTCAATTAGTTCTAATTTTGTTACTCCAGTTTTATTCACAGATCGTTTTCCATTATCTCACCCACTTTAGGTCCACACCTCGGCCTAATGCAACTAGTAAGAGTTTGTGCATCCCGAGAAATTTATTATGTTTATCTTTGTCGGTGATCACAACATTTCAAAAGACATCATAAACCAAAGTTACGCCTACGTAGTATCATTTTATTGGCTCCGGGCATCATTAATATTTGACTCGCAGTTCATAGTTAACAAATTAGTTTTAGTTATGAGATATATTGGGTTAAAACGGTTTCGATACCAGCTAGTTCGGAGATAATTTCGCCTTGGGTGGGCCTCTTAACACCTATCAACGTCCGACTGTGAAATACTTTTTTACGAGTTAGATCACATGGCACGTAGTGGCACTTAAAATATTAGTGGTTTTTTATTGTCCGAATTCTTGGGCTAGCTCTCTGAGTCAGGTATAAAGATTTCACTGAAGGACCGTAAATCGAATACTACTTTCGCTTTATGGCTTCCTGAATAACTGATGTATCAATCATAATTTATTTACTGACTGCTGGTGAGAATGGGTGTGCTCAATGTCCACTTGATAAAACGGAGTAAATGTTCGAAGAAATGTACTGGAAAAAGTGTTGAAGAATTGACACCATTCTTCTTCTTTTGGAACAGTTTTGGATTACAGAACAAAAAATTGATCTATATTTCATCTGAAGTAACGCACACATGAGAGCGGTGCATCGCGCGTTTTCCATCGCGCGTTGTTGAAGCACTACAAATTTCTGTGTATGCCTGCGACACGAGCTTTCAACTGGAGGTGCGTCGTGGCGCGCATCTGGAAGTTTCTTCATGGAACGCGACTGCAGTGCGCCTATGCTCCAAAAGTGAAATATAAAATGTTCAGAATAAAGATACTTAACTATACACTAAAAATAATAATACAGTACCTACATACAATCGTGCAAGGCATCTTTGCTCTATGGTCCAGGGAAGGAATGGAAGAAGTCATTAATACCATATAGGGGATTTTCCGTAAGAAATGCCTTTAAATGTTTTTTGAATTTAGTGAAGTTCAGAGAACGTACTGCGAGAGGTAGGGCATTGTACATTTCAATATCAATAGTATCTCGTCGATTCTTTGTAACCGGGTTTGAGGTATAATCAAGTTATCTTTATTTCTAGTATTGTGACCGTGTATATCCGACACAACAGAGTAACTATGAATGTTTTGTTTGACATATAGTAGCTTTACAAAAATTATCAGAGAGTAAAGAGTCATTATTCTCAACGTTTTGAAGATTGGTTTGCAGGAGTCTTCAAAATTAGCTCCTATAATAGATCTTACAGCCCTCTTCTGAATGACGAATATAATATTTAAATGAAACTGAGCTGCCGAGCTCCAGACAGACAAGCCATTTCTAATAATGGATTCGAACTGTGCATAACAAGTAGTTATTGCTGCGGATTGATTAATAAGTTGTTTAACTTTTCTTATAGCAAATACTGCTGAATGACAGCAGATTTGCATCACACCATTGTTTAATTTCTCTGAGGTCATTACAGATGCTTTCGTATAAATTTTGTTGATTTTTTAGGCCACAATAGTGTGGTATCATCTGCAAAAATGGTGAAACTACCAGAAATACGTATTTTAGCCAGGTCATTTACATATAGTAGAAGGAGTATAGGTCCTAAGACCGATCCTTGGGGCACTCCTGCTTTCACATTCTTTGTACTTAAACAACTATTGGTTTTAACAAATTTTCTACGTCCTGTAAGATAGAATTCAAACCATTTCAGGCACTTTCCAGCGATTCCAAATAATTCAATATAATTTGTTTACCTCTACAGGCCTCCATATTTATGATATTCTGCAACAATTTTGGCAAAGTGGAAATGGAAGCCCCTCTTGTCGACTTCAGTAGATAGATTATTTCTTTGACTAATTGATGAATCATTTTATTTAGAGTACCGGAAAAATTCTAAAAAAAAACTTTCTCGATCTATTTGAAAAACACGCAAATATAATCTTACGTTATGTTTCATTTTTGAGTATAAACTCAGAGGTACTTGAATAACGTTAATTCCGTTAGTGAAGAACTCGACTGAAAGTCCCAACAAGTTCAAATAGGATTCGTGTTTCTTCAGTAGCTGTAAGTCGTTTTCAGGAATGAAAAATAACAACTTCTCCACGAGTTCTGATTTGGCCTCCTTGTAAACTGCAAACAGAGTATTAGAAAAAACAATAAATGCACACTTAGCCTACTTTTTAATAACTTTTCCAGCCGAATTCTTTCGTGAACAGCATGTTGATCAAACAGTATCAGCAAATAGCTTTCCCTGTCCAAAACTGCGATGAACTTTTTGTCGACTTGACCTATAACCTCGATGTTCTCGAATAAAGTATTGCTGAAACTTACGATGTCGGTCAAGTTCTTCTTTCCTATGCTTATGTTAGGGATACTGTCCTCGAACATTCTGAGTTTTTCTTTGTACATGTTTTCGAAAAATGTACTTGGATCTATGAAAAGAAATTAGAAGGATATTCAATGATCCAGATAGCCTGTACAGATCGTCAAATTGTTCCTGATCCTGTCTCAAAATTTGAACTATTACAATAACAATTTATTTCGCAAAACAATAATATCGTGAAAGAATTCATTAATTTACTTTGATAGAACGTTACTAATACTTGTTACTAAAAAAAAGTAGCATACCAACATCTTTCAAATAATGCTGCCATTTGATGTAGATCAACTCATTTTTGTAAGTTTCCATAATATACTCAAGCAGCTTGTCTTTGCCGTTTTGACTCAATGACCTATCGACCTCTTTGATCTCCATCAATATAGGCGACATTCCTTTTGGGACGAAATCCAGTCGCTCCGCTATTTTGAATTGCTCCCCCTCGGGCTTTGGAGTACAGTATGTGGTGAAACCAGTTCGCTTATTAATATAGTAACTGCTTCCAAAATCATTGAACTTTTTGATCCAGTCCTGGCTAATTTCACCATTGAAGTTTCCTTCCTTTGCAGCATCTGTAAATTGACTGTCCCATTCCATGAACTCTTTAGCCAGAATGCTTCGCTCAGTTTCCCACTCTTTTTCGAGCCTCTGCTGGGTATTTAAAATAGAAGAACTGTTGGTATTTGGAGAATTCCTCAAGTGCAAGGTAGGATTTACATCATTTTCATCCTTCCTAGTTTCCACATCAACTTTTTCAGTTGAGGTTGGTGGTGGGGAGAACTTTTCTGGCGAGTTACCTCTTTTGAGTTTTTCAGAAACGCTTAATAGATTTATCAAAGGTTCTATGTTGGGGTTGGAGTGCTTATCGAAAGATTGACTGAACACCAAATCAGTTCTATCTCGTACCTTGTCATTATCGTTCTGTTGGGTACTCAAGTGGACCGGTTTGAATTGACCGAAAGATCCGATCGTCCAGTCATTTGTACGGAGTGTTTTTTCGCTGCAATGGTTTTCATTCTTCATAAAAGAACAGTCAAAATTTGGAATATTGTCTTGTGGAGATTGGGGACTACAATTTTGAGGTAAATCTTCCCAAAACTGGTTTGTCTCAGGATACTGAGGTAAAACAGGATTTTGATTGATGTAGGGATTATTGTGTATACCATACTGATATTGGAACTCCATAGGATGATATTGGGGCTTGGGAAAATACTGATACTGTGGAAGTAAATACGGCTCGTAATAATGGTTGTAACTCATACCGTTAGTATAATTGTTAGGAACATGAAATGCTTGTAATTTGCTATTTCTGTTTGATGTAAAGTAAGGACTCCTCTCATATACTCGGGCACTTTGAAACCTATTTTCTGTTTCCATTTGCCATGCAAAGGCTCTGTCAGGTTCAATGTGGTTTGTGTTTTTACAGTATTTCGATGTTTTCTTCTGCCCAGCTGATCCCAAATTCAAGTTGAGCTTATTAAATTTGTCACTTTCTAAAAAATCAACGCCAAATTCGTCAGAACGTTCTGTTTCAAAATTGAAATATTTACTGGTATCCTCGTGACAGTTGCAAATGCATTTTTTACCAATGAAGAGTTTTTCAAAACCTGGTTTTTCTTCACACCCCGTATCTTTCGGAACAAACTTGAAATGCCCTCCTGCTTCTCTGTCTGAAAACACTACAGTGTAGTTATCTTTAGCCATACTGTCTGGGAAAACACCGTCGTGTTTCTTTCTCTTTCTGTGGAGGTTGAATGTTGTTTGCAAGCCCTTGGAAATCATTCTGTTGTCTTCGAAACTAGTCTGCACGCACTTGGAAGCTTTCTGCTCCGCGTTCTTAGCTTTTCTGATCTTCTTGGTACTCTTCACGTTCACAGAAACCGACATTGCATTGCTCACACCGTTGACTTTGGTCTGGAAATTGTTTTCCATCAGAAAATTAGATTCCTCCTCGTAAACGGTCTCTTGGCTGGCGTTGATTTCTCCCATGTTTTCGTCGCTGCTGTATATTTGGGTCGATTTCAGAAACATGTTCATTATGAGGCTTTTACCTTTGGTTTGGTCGTCGGTGAACTTGGAGAGGGTGGATTTTGCATCGTCCTTCTGGGTTGCCACTGGATTTTTTAAATGTGGCGTTTGCTTTCTAGCAAGTTTGCTCACTTCGAAGTTTTTGTTTGCCTGTTTTTTCTTTTGGAAAACCGTCACTGGAAGAGGTTTCTTGACTTTGAATTTTGGTTTTTCGATTGCTGAAGAAGATGAATCACTTATATGACAGGTTTCTATATCAGGAATATCTTCAACTCTCTGAACATCCAACTTCTGAGCTACATCTCTCTCTGGTGACTTTTTCGTTTTATTTTTGTTCTGTACTGCCTTAGAACAGGCCGTTTTCTTATCCGTCTGCGTCATTTTCAACCATAAAGAATCTTCAATTGCATTATCAGATATGTTGCCACCTAGCTGTCTCTCTCCTGCAACATCTTCGTCTGCTAACTTAATCGCTTTCTCTGGTGTTTTTGTCTCTTTTTCGGAGTTTTTTCTCTTATAACCGTAACTTCTGAAGGCTCCAGCTATTGCAGATACTCCACCGTGTTTTTTAGAGTTTTCCACAGGTAGAGCTGGTTTATTACTGTTATGTGATTGTTCTTCATCGCCGAAAAATGATTTAATCAATTTTTCAATGCATTTCTGAACCACATCCCATTTTTCAAATTCCACCATAGTTTTGGTGGGATTCAGCAAAATATCTAACTGGGAATAAGGACACTTAACATTTATCACAAATACTGGGTATTTGTTGACGTATTCTATAGATTTCTTCTTTCTTATTTTATGGAACTTATAGTACATTTTACAAACCAGTTTTTGGATTTTGGGAGAGCAGATTGGGCGTTTATTCACAAAAAGATACTGGAGTTTCTTGTTATCTGATAACTCTTTGAATAAAAGTGCATCGACTGACAATTTTCCCTTCGATATTTTCATGAAACAAAAATCTTCACCTACCTCGGGGTGCAAGTACTTGAAAGAGGATAATATATCTTTGTTTTTCTGAGTATTGAGGAGCAGTTCACTGGTAACGTCGTTTCGAACAGTAAAAGACACTTCAGGATTCATTATCATTAAACTTTCCATGCTATTCTTGATCTCTTCAAGTTCTAGTTCACTGATCAACCGTTTTCTTCTCACAGGAAGATTGTAGAAAAACCCCTCAACTGTTACGGTGGTGCCAACGCTTGGCCGGTCTCTTACCTGTGTTACATCCTTACTGGTATGCTTTCCACAGGTTTTACTATACGTTTCGGAAGAACTTGCATGTCTGGAAGTAATATTAACGCTCTTGGAAGACTCTATTATACTTGCTAAAGCTTCTCCCCGAAAACCATAATGCTTGATTCGTTTCTCCAACTGTTCCAACGTTTTACACTTATTAGTAAAGTATCTTCGACCCACCTGACTTAAGTTCTCCTCCAGAATCCCTTCCCCATTATCTACAACCTGAATTCTGAAAGTGACGAGGTTTATTCTTACCGCTATTGCCGTGGATTTAGCATCCAAGCTATTCAAAACCTAAAAAATTCTGCTTAAGGTCAAATATTTTTTGAAAAAGTACTCACTAGTTCAATGACACACTGAGTTACTGTATTTATTGTGTAAGTGCTTCTTAACTTAGATAAAACATCTGGACATAGTTTTTTAATCTCCATGTTTACGTTAGAATATTTGAAATCAAGTATTTGAACTGACAAATTGTATATTGTATTTCACAGCCTACTGACAGTCATTGTGCAATTGTAAATTTTAAATTTCAGTAAATCAAAGTTTGTTTATCAAATTTCCGCAAAACTCACGTTTAGCAAATGCTATTAATGAAAATTGTACTTGTTAGTAAATAATTTTTTATGTATTCTTATAATCAATACAGGACAATTGTTTCCATAAGTGGCACACAGAAATTTAGTTATTGATAATCTGATTAAAAAGAATAGGTATACCCATTCCTAATTAGGGGGAACTTTTTGATAATGGTGGTTTGACGGAAAAATCCCTTCTTCACTAACCAAAGAACTTACAAAGGAAAAAGGAGAAAAATTGAAAATGTCAAACACTCTTCACAATAAGAATGTGTAGCTTGAATTGTATACAAAAAAATCTTTTTTCAGTAGCCTTATAAAACTTAAGATTTCAAAATAATAATTGAATAACTAAGTACTGAAATTTCAATAAATTAATCTAATATCAATAATTTAATAACATTGTTTAGATAGATCTCTCAAAATTTCTTCATATCTCTCAACAAGAATTATTTTGTTTTAAAATTAGACGTGCTGCTCAGTTTCACAGATGATGGTAATATTATTCAGCCCTTTGAAGGAAACTCGGCAAATAATGAGGCCACACATTCAAAAATATTTTTCCACTTGCATAATGGTGATCTTACAGAACTTTGATTCATTTCGTGTGTAGTGCGCCACCTGTTCGCTAATAGGAAAACTATTCGTGGTATATGTCCCGCTAAGGTTAGGTCAAAAGTGAGTGGGTTTATTCGACCCTCCACCGCAACCGGCAAGGGTTTATTGTGGCTCACACATATTCAAACTCCACCAAATAAACCCAGATTCTTAAAGAAGCCGATTGGTTTTTATGGTGAGTGATCTTTCAGGCCAGATGGTAGAGTGTGGTTCTGCCAAACTTTGAAAACCTGATTCGGTCTACAGCGGGGCAATCACAAAGTATATGCTCTGCTGTTTCGTCATTTTCTAAACAGAGGCGACACACACTGTCTTCCGACAGTCCGAGTCTCTGCATATGATGATTCAAACGACAGTGACCTGTGAGGAGGCCTGTTTGACATTGTAGTTCATCCCTACTAAAGTTCAACAACCGTCAGATGGCGCTTCTAAAGCTGGCGATATCATACCTTCATATGACCAAAGGTATGACTTTTGTATATGTACTTATATACAAAGGTATGACTTCCCTAATTATTGGAGAAATTACATTGAGGAAACTCTACAATTGAAGAATAATCAGACAGAAAAAACACTATTTTGATATTCTTCACAAAATTTGACCCATTTTTGATGATTTGATGGAACAAATGGTTGACGAAAGTTAAATATAAAGGGCGATTAGCCTTCTAACAATACATTACAAAGTACGTATATATATATAGGTGTTCTCTGCAATACATGCCCAAAAAAACCAATCAAAGGGGGTTCAACCTGTGGAACCCCCTTTGATATGTTGGGGTATACTCCAGATATAAGTATACAGAGGAAAGGATACTAATAGAACTGAAAAAAAAATTGAGAGCAAGGTTCAAAAAATGACTGAAGGATTAAAAACTGAGGGTTATATTTCCTTCAATTATGTTTTCAAAACTATGAAAACCATGTACAAAAGAAATATATTCCCTTGCGGTAGTGTTTGCATTAATAAAAAAAATGCCTTTTGACTTCCAAAGTGCCAAAAGTTTGGCGTGTGGCTATCCGTGTTCTTTGAAGAAGTTTCAAAGGCTTCTTTGTACTCGAGGTCATTGAGTTTGTTGGAAAGTGTACTCGGTTGTGTACTGATATAAACAGACCATTTTTGGAGTTAGGTATTAGTTTTCTTCATCTGAAGACGCCAACTTGTATGGTGAAACGCGTGTGGAAGAGTGTTGAAGTTCTGGTGTTTGGCAAAAGTGCTTGTTCTGGATTCATTCTGTACCAAAAGTTCCAGTTGTATCTTTTATAATTTATTGTAATGGGGAAACACAAATATAATTATCAATAACCAGATTCGTCTCAAGAATTTTGAGTTCTAGCGAAACACTGTAACTTCTGAACTCAAGAGAAGGTTACCTGAATCAGCTAAAAATGAAGCACTGACTACATATTTTCAATATTTTATTGACTAGATTAGATCCGTAAATAAAAGATACAGAAACAGTATAAATCATAATATATTCTCATATAAAAGTGGAATGTTTCAACTTCAACCTTTATGCTAATCCCCTCGTACTTTGCTGAATTGCTGTTTTTTATACATCTGTTTCAACATATTAAGGTTTTCTTGCAGGGATCCCACTTCTTCGAACCTTTGAGCAGCCCTAGCTTGCGCGATATAATTCTTCACGATATTTATCTGTTCCAGCAAGGGATCACCATCATCTACCACTGCCGTCTCATTAGAAACATGCGCCGGAGACCATCCGGTGGTAACAGCAATCCTTTTCACCGTTGTATTGCGAGTTGGTACAAAGTCCTCTTCTACCAGTCTTGCTGAGCGTTCCCGCTTAGCCCTCTCTAGCTCCTGAAGAGTAGGGGGAGGGGGTAGGGTGAGGAGGTAATCTTTTATGTATGCAGACGTCGCCTTTCGAACGTTTGTCTGCAAAATCGCTGCTTTTGGGAAATCCGCGTCGACTGGAAGTGAGTCAATTTTCTTGCTAATGGTGTCTATCATCTGGGCCTTGTCTGCTATTGTAGCCCTTAGAGACTGCAGATCTTGGAGCAGGTACGTAGTTTCACCAGATAAAAGAGAATTGAACATCTACAAAATAACGAAATAATATGGAAGAAACAAAAAGAACTGGCTACTTCACCTTGTTGTACATGTCCACAGAGTTTTGTGCCTGGGATTTATTTTTCTGCAAGTGGGAGTACAGCTGACATATGAGGGGTTGCATGACTTGTTCAATTTGGACTCTCCGCCTGCCTTCCAACATATCTAGACAGTGATAACATATCCTCAGACTTTCAGATTCCTTTGACGGGCCTTGCTCTCTGCCGCTGATATTATTAACAGGCGCAACTATTGTCTCTGCACAAAAAATGGTAGTGAACAAACGGTTTGCCTTCGAGATCAATTTATTTGTTCATCAAAAATGGGAAGAAAAAGATATTGTTAAGAAGCTGGATTGTAAGTGTAATACTTCAGAAGTTCTAAAAATTAGGCACTTATAATTAGTAGGAAACAAAGATAATTAGGAGTTTGCATATGCAAATAGGATAAGAGATTTTACTCCTGTTGTTCAGGGGTTTGATATTGAGGATTTCCATTTTTAATAATATCATAATTATGGTTGATGATAAAAATATCCATTTTATGATCACATAATGTCTTTCTAGAGTCTAGAGCAGGGGTCTGCAAACTTTGAAGCCTTCGGGCCATAATGATTTTTTTAGTTTGTTCCAAGGGCCAATTTCTGCCCTTAAGTATATTTCTAGACTAGGATAGTCGAAAAGTGCGTGACCTAAGCAAATTTACGCTTTTTTGCATTTCAAATATTATTGTGTATTGTGACACTTAACGACATCTAGTGGCGAGTAGTGGTACTATGTACTATCTTTTTCAGCTACCCGATAGGTGGCATTAGGCGTAATTAAATATTTGGAATTACCGCGTTGGTTCGAGAAAGTTCTGGTTCTAGCTAGTGTATACCGATCACCTCGAGATGGCAGTAATAATTGCATATAAAAAGGCTAGCAGCGCAACTGCGAGTTAGTCTGCGT
>WOGR01012498.1:0-10178 GCA_015342045.1 Leptinotarsa lineolata | reverse complement strand
ATGGATTTATTGCATTTGAAGCAAGTGAATCTGGTTAGGTATCTGACGTGCTGGGACCACATATGTCTTGTAGCCGCATTTTGAGACCCTTAGGCAGATTGGTCAGGCTTGCACGTTGTTTTATATAAGGTTCAGTCAGTTCACTTGACAGCTGCCTCAAAAAATTTCTTCTCAATAGCTTAGGTCTACTAGGATCGAAAGTAATCTGTGAATTAATACCAGCTGTGTTCAAGAGGTGGTAAAAAATGACCATCGGCCACCTTCTTGTATTACGAGCACAGTCATAGGCACTGCATAGTTTATCCATTACATCTACACACCCTTAGTATCATTATATTCGGTTATCATTGACGCCTTATTTTAATCATCAGTGTCGATTTCGTCGAAATGATGTAAACTTGAAATTAAAACTACATTTTAATTTGTCTTAGGATTATAGGACACAGTGGTAGTTCCGGCGGTAAAACCAAACATGCTGCCATATAAAGATCTTCCTTTCGGTTTTGAAAATTCAATTGGCAATTCCGGTTTATTTTTTTTCAAAGTTCCAATTGAAGTTAACTTATGGTCCTGGAGCAAAGTATTTACTAGAGGCACCGAAGTAAACTGGAGTTATCTGTGGTGATGTTACGGCCAGACTGGTAAATGTGTTGACTTAGTCGCATCCATTCCTGTGTATGAAATCTTATAGGGACCCTCAGGCTGTTTGCCTATATACACCTCCATATTACTTGTGAAAAACATCTTTGCATCACAAAGGGAAAATATTCGATTACCATACTTGGTAGGCTTTGACCGTATATATTGTCTAAAACTACATTTTCCTCTGAAAGCTGGGAGTTGTTCATCAATAGTGACAAATTTTGATAAGCAATATCCTGCTTCGCAATTATTTACAAAAATTTTAAAAACATCTCGAATAGGAGCCAATTTATCAAGACTCATTCGTTCTAGTCGTGTAGCTTCATCATCAAATCTAATGCAACGCAGTAAAAATTTGAATCGTCGTTCACACATCAGTCAGATAGAAGCGGTCTACCCCATATCCATCTCGTCTCCAAAGATCTTCACGATTTATATGATTCCCATAGCAAATTCCAGCTAAATAAAGAAGTCCAAATAATGCTCTAATTTCTGTCTCGTCCGTAATATACTTGTTAGTTGAGGTAACTATGATATTTATCATTTCTTCATTCACAAAATATGACCATACGTCGACTGGCGACTTCAAATTCTTAGTTTCTACTGTTGGTGGTGGCAGCTTTCTAATGAGATTTTCTTGCCTCGTGTGGACTCCTTTTGTGGTGGGTGGATGTTTTTTCCCAATAGGTGTTGTCTTTTTTTCCTACGGATAAGTTCATTTTTTAGGTGACCCATATTTTATACTATAATTACTTACCTTGACCTTTATAGTACAAAAGGTGGAAACAGTTTCTGTATCTTCAGAAATGTCTTGCTCGCTATCTGTGTCATGAACTTCTACATCATCCATTTGTATGTCATCCATATCTTCATTATCCGATTAATCATCAAAAACAGGCGGGCTTCCATCCTGTATATCGCTCTCCTCTAGGAGTTCCAGGAGACGTTGTTGCTCCCGTTCATAGCTATACATGACTGGAAATTCTCATTCAAACAACGAATTTTTGTTTGTAATATATACATACCTGTCAAAAAAATATACCAATCGGTCGCGCCGGAATGGCAAACTGTATTCGGAACTGGTCGCGCTGGAATCTAACACCGCAATACAAAACAACTCACTAACACCTCACTTGGCAGTGGTCCGCTGGATACTGTGGTTTCAGTTACCTATTAGGGGAGGGTACATCGAAGACGAGCTTTGCAT
Organism: Leptinotarsa lineolata; assembly: GCA_015342045.1. Taxonomy (NCBI): domain Eukaryota; kingdom Metazoa; phylum Arthropoda; class Insecta; order Coleoptera; family Chrysomelidae; genus Leptinotarsa; species Leptinotarsa lineolata. The sequence goes on along the minus strand of WOGR01012498.1, from coordinate 8,329 downwards.
TCGGCGCGATCCGAGGAATAACTATGAAACACTGTCTATATGGTTTCACAGACCATGACGCGACCTATGGAGGGTTAACCAATCACCTACAAAAAAAACCATTACGAATGGGCTGGATGTTTTTTTCTCAAAAACGAAGATAGATATGAAGGAAACACAAGGCAAAAATGAGTTGTATTTCAAGTTGCTTGGCCCAAAAAATGAAAAAATACAGAAATCAAAGCAAAATTATTGGCTGCGGTGCCCACTAAGGGAACTAATCTAGTCATTTCTGAATTAGCACTTCATCACTTGAAATAACTGAATCCTTTCAAGAATATTCATGAAATTTTATAGTTACCGTTTTGTTTTTCAACTCCAACGCCCTGTATAGTAGAAATGAAGCAACTCCAGACGTATTTTAATGGAAACTTTATGCTCAAAATGACCTGACGAATCATTTTCTGAAGTTTCGTACTGAAGTGATGAAACACCCTGTATACGATCACAGTGCCTATTGTGTATATTCAATAATGGGTATATTGACATGTTTACTTTTGGAAGTGCATCAAAGGATTCACCTCGATAACTACGAAGCGTTTCTTGCAGCTGACACCAATATAATACATACATATAAATAAGTTTTCTACAATCCGAGCAATCAGACTTATGTACAATAGGTCATCACATTACACTTTTCAATAACTTCTAAAGTAATCATACATAATTGCTCAGAAAACTCATAAGGATATTAATCATGTATATTGCAAATTATGAAATGAATTATAGGTATTCGAAGTTGAATAACTCAGTGAAACTATGCAGGGATTTTTTGTATGAGAAACAAAATACAAAAAGTTTTACTTCCATAATTTTTCTGTATAATTTTTTATTAGAGATATAGGCATAAATTCACAAGAAAGAAGTGGGCATAATTTTCGTTTAAATGACTGTCAGATAAGAGGATGTAAGCCATTTGAAAATGTTTCCACTTCTCAACTCATCATCTTATTTTGTCCACTCAAAAAAAATATTTATTGAAAAAATAAGAATAACTGCTGCTAACTCAGTGATTAAAATAAAGGACAATAAATGTCACGTTGTCTATGCCAGTATTACTCAAATTGAAAAAACATATCTCTACCTGCAAAAAGTAATTATTGAGTAGATTATGAGTACAATGAATAAATTGTAATAACATTTTTTCGTATATAAATATCAAAATTTTCCCAAACGTATGGTCATAGAATTTCTCGACGACGATTTCCATCTATGATTGAATAAAATAATTTTTGGGGGTGCGAAACACAAAAATATCACATCAATTGGGTAAACAGTAAATGGATTCGACTCATTCAATTGACAAACCAACTCGCACATATCTATACATTTTGAATATTTCAAACCATTTTGACGAGGAATTGGCCTGCTTTTTTTGTGAGCTAGTGCGACTCATTATATCCGGATAAAGCTGCAGACTAAAATTCAAAATGTAAAAAATCCATGGAGATCTATGATTTTTAGGTTACGGCGCAAGTCTGAAATTATCTAAGCATTTTATTGGATTAATTTTTACCTTTGTTTTTCTCTCAGTCACCAGCCTACATGAAAATCGAGACTATAGAGACAAAATCTTCTCGAACGAATACCAATAACAACATTTCAAATGCGGCCTTACGGCAATTATCGTTTCGCAGACTAAGCGCCAACGATCCCCCATTATCCCTCCAATTGGAAATCTTGTAAACATTCATTAATACCTGTGTTTTGTACTTTTTCCACTGAGCGTTTCCGATCCACAGTTAATATTCATTATCCCATAAATCTGTATAAATCCATGTGCAACCCACCAGACCGTTATTGTTTTCAGCAAATGTTAATCCTAACTGACGGTAGCGCTAAAAGGACTTAACGGTAATGGATTAATTTATTCGAATGTACCCTTCAACGAATCGAAAATTGGTAATTGAAATTTGTTTGATTATCCCCAATGGCATTTCTAATTATGTTCAATAACATAATGGTCAACAAGTTTGTTAATTAACAGGGAATAATTCCAGGTGACGATAACATACATTCTTTATCAAAGCAAAATTTATAATGGATATTAACTGCAAGTCAAACATCTTCAATGTGATATTTGACAGTTCAATTCAATTTCTGCATATTATTATCATTTTTAACCTAACAAGTGGTTGCTGGTCAGTCTCTGGAGCTGTAGCTCCAATCGATTCATCAACCAATGACTATTTAGTGTGACCAGATAGCATATAGTAACGCTGCAAAAAACTGGAATCTCCATTTCATGATTAGGACTACCTTCATTCAGAAACCTGGGAAAATCGGATGGGACTTGGCGAAAGCCTTGAGACTACTCAGACTGATGTCATTTGCATCAAAAACATTCCAGACATATCAGGGACGTTTCAATGGTTACAGCCTATTGCATCGAGACGAATTTGAATAAAGGTCGGGTTTGTCAAAGAAAAGGGGTTTATGACTGGATACAGCAAAAGGGGGTTCATCACAAGTCACAGTAAAAGCCAAATATGCTTATGAAAACAACTACTTCTATCTGTTTTCTTAGATATTGAAAGCGCATCCTAATAGAGTCAATTATCCAGACGTCTAAGAGAAGACGACTCGTCTTTACAAATTACAGGTAGATAGACTGCATACTTGGAGAAAGATTGGTATATACTACTATTACGGATATGAAACGAGTGGCACGGATAACATAGAGTGATTTCAACAGAGTGTGGTACCTGCTGATGAAATCTTGTAATGAAAGGGTTACTGCGTCTTCTGAACTATGATGAACATGAAGGATTTAGCTATTCAGACAACTCAGTCATACTAGTTCAGGGCAAATATAATAATATGATGAGGATACGCATTCAACATGCTCTTATAGTTGAACCAAGAGTCCTTCAACTCCAAATTGAAGAAATACAACTTTCTGGAGAGGTAAAATTTCTAGAAGTGATACTTAATCTCAGGCTGACCGTGAAACAACACTCAAAAAGGATAAAAATGGAGACGGAGGTAGCATCAATTCCAAACGTATTCATAGGGGCTGTAGTCAAACATGAACTATAAGATCAATCCAATGTTGGTTAAATCTATAATAATATATGCTACTTCGATTTTGTGGCCAGAGATGAAATGAGGTATTCTAATGAATTGATCCTAATGATCTGAGCAGCTATACAGACAGCTAGTCTGTATTGATGAACTCGAAAGTGACATAGACCGAGGTCTAGGAAAGCCATGAAGAACTAAAGATATTGACGCACCAGAATATATTAATCCAAAACAAGCCCTTTTCCCAATCACCAGAACTCCAAGACTCTTCTTGACGCGCGCTTCGTCAAGCAAGTTGGCGTCTTCTGGACATGAAAAAAAATTGGTGAAACGCGGGTCGAGAAGAGTCTGCATTTTTAGTATACGGGAAAAGTGCCATATTATCTCTGAAACAACTTCATGGTATAGAACTATTTCGGAGGAAAGAAAGTCTTCTGGGTTAATACACCTGGAAACATGGTCACATTTCATAAAGGATCTATCTGAAAAATGAAAGTGAAGAACTGCTTCAATACAGGCGATGCAACAAAGTGACAGAGATATCTTGCCACGTGAATGTGGGGCAATGGATCACAGGAGACAAGCAACTCATGGTCATCCCAAACTTGTCCCATCCCAAACTTGCAGGACAAACTTGTGAACGGAACAAAACTTCTGGATATATTTAACCGTTCACTTTCAAACAGTGACAGCATGCAATATGTTCCTACAGTCAAAATTGGTTGGTAACATACTCATATAATGGAATGAGCCGATCCTGGTCAGACCATAGATCACCTGAAGACGCCAAATTGTTTGGTAAAACGAATCAGCAGCCACTTGATAAAAATCCATAATAGCATACTTTGATCAAATTTTATTGCGAGAATTTCACTTGACAGTTTGCAGAACAGCAACACGTGTTCCTCTACACAAAACTTCTTCAGGCGTGTTCAATACTAGCTGTAGTTAATAATGAAGATCTCAAAAGTGTTGCTGGAATACGGGATCAGTTTGATTTCGACCCATTGTTTTGTGAAACAGAAACGTTATTTTTGTTGACTTCCGAAAATTATTATTTCTGTTTCATTCAATATGCACTTGATTTGATCAGTAATTTGATCAGTTATTCTTCATATTTCCCAAGCATTTGTGGGATCAACTTGTTGTATTACCCTCAAAAACTATGATTTCCTTGATGAAAAGGTATTTTAAAATTGGTTCTATGGCGAAATCCAACGCCTTTTCAACGCAGAATAGAGATTTTCAAGATATTTTTTAAGCTTAAATTGCAAAGATAGTTTGACAATTCGTTCTCACTTCTGTTCTATTCTACTTTAACTTTCATATTGAATCTGTATTGAAAAAATTAAAACTTCTCCTATGTCTGTTCTGCAAATATAATATTCAACAGAGGGTGCAAAATAATCATCCCATCACCCTTCAGCGAGAAATTAGCTTTGCCAGACTCCCTTTCACTGAGGGCAATGACAGGTAGACGTCTCATAATGATATTGTTGCGGCATTATGTGGAATAGTAACTCGTTTGGGGCTACACGTAACGAATCATTGAAATAACTCGATGATGATAATAATGATAGAGTCATTGGCGCTACCGTCACATATTTTTCCATTTCCCCTGAGTGTTAAATGTGATATGTAAAACTATGATCTTCTCCTTCAGCTATTACTAATCTGTTTGTGTTGTTTGTTCTCTGTTTGATGGTTTGTCCTGTGCGACGCTTCACTCCTCCAGGTGCTCAAGGTATTGGTCCACAATCATTCGCAATAGAAAACTAACAAGCATTTTTCTGAATTTGGTCACATCAGCTTACTACCACAATATGCGGCTGGGTGTGCTTGCAACTTCTTTGACATCTTTGAGTATGTTTTTGCCTAGAGAAGCATTGTTGAGGATGTTCTATGAAAAGACAATATGGATATTTTTGAAGACACTCAAGATTATACGATTTTCAGTTTCTCAACTCCTTTTAAGTGAAATGGAATTGGAATTCAAAGATTGCCAAAGATTCTCCAGATAACATCTGATTAAGTCATCACTTGGAACCTTTAAAATAACATTAGTTGAAGGAAGAGTATATTGTCCAACTGAATTTTCAAAATATCTTAGATGATTTGTTGCGATCATTAACAGTAAAGCTCGAAGATGAGGAGACTTAGGTCCAACTCCTACAAGTTATGTTGGAAGATTGACCAGAGAAATGAAAGCTTTTTAAAATACAAATGAAAGAAGTATCTATAACATTCAAAAAGAAATATACCTAGATAGAAAGAATGAAATGATATTACTTCAATAAAATGGTTAAGTGGTAGAACAAACCTGTAGTGTTCTACACTGCAGTTTTGAACTTCGCGCCTTTTGGTTGTTATATCCTATTTCACCCAATTGGGAGCATTTTTTTTTCACACCGTAGTATGCGCTGGTCTGGCCCTATCCCCAGAAGCCCCGATACATTCAGGAGGACGCGCCAGCATTATCAACCAATGACCATCACTTACCCACACCGTGGAGTAAGTAATCATTGGGTCCTAGAATCATATGCCCTGAGCAAGCAAAATGAGCCAAGAATGACAGCCTTCTGCATCTGTCCGGCTAAGATTTCTGCCTTAGTGCGGTAAGCCGGTATGATTTTAAGATTAGAGAGTAGAGAGGGCATCATTCCACCAAGGACTCCAATAATCAGAACAACCATCTTTACAGAGTGGTCTAGATAGATTCTGCGGGGTTCGAAGAGAAAATCTCCTCTTTTCCAACGATATTCGTCTCGCCAGGAGCTGAAAACTCCACGACAAATATCGTCTTGTTCTGGTGGTCGAGGACTACATCAGGCTTATTAGCTTGTAGTAGCCTGAGGGTGGCGAACGGGGGTGTAGGGTACAAATTTTTGAATACAGCTGATTCGATAATTTATCGCCTAAAACAATTCAAATACAATGCATAATATAGGAGGATCCATCGAGAGCTTGTTAGACTTGTTAGACAGGCTAGCAGACTGTTAGTCGATTGGCATATTATTTGATCCCATTGAAAAATATGAATCTCCAATTAGATTCGAGGTGAAGAAGGAGATTCTGGAACTAATTTCACTGTTTCAAATTTAATGAAACTTTAGTTTTCGCAATATTGAAATTCTACTCTTCAGAAACCATTTTCATCGCATAATATCTATTGAAAAACCAGTAGCTCATTATTGGTTTTTCACATGAGAAATATTGAAAATTCAGTTCCCGAAGGTAAAAAAAAATATATAAAAATAATATTTTGAAGGAATAAATCTATTCAATTATAGCGACACATCTTTCAACTGATTGGTGGGTGATAACTTTTTGGAAGAATGTTGAAAATCTGAAGATTATCTGGGAATATGTTATATTGACAAATTAACAATCCGAATGGAAAAAATATCCTCATTTAGTCTAGGCACATGCCCAAAGAAATAGCCAGAAAGAAGGAAGCAAGTACACACAACCAACTTATGAACAAATTTTAACATCAGTCAGGACTGAGTAATGTTTCGAAATGAAATTTCATCGAATTCCCCTGTAGATTAGTTACATCATTTGACCAGCATGCCGTGTAAACTGGGTGAGATCATAATTAGACAATTTGGAACAAGGTGATGTTTTTCTGATACAAAATATCTAGGAAGGTATTTTCCGCAGAGTACATATGAGTACTAAATTTGAAGAAAAGGTTTTTTTAATGATATGGTTTTGAAATCCTCACAAAAGTAATTCAATAGCCACTATGATAGTGTCTATTGAAATACTTGAACGAGGAAATGTCCTGCATGTATTTCGTCCTCAATAGAAATATTGATCAAAGTTCAAAAATCATTAGTTATGCATTAAAAGACAAATTAGTAAAAGAGGCAAAAATAAACATTTCGTGGTCAACTGTAACCATGAAACATGAGACATAATTTAAACTAGAAATTCCAATTATATATTGAGAATTTTCACTTTCAACTCGGAATATCGATTTTTGGTTAGGTTAGGTTGTAAATAACGTCACATATTCGTGCAAAAGTCGGAATTCTGACTCAAAAGTTGAAATTCCATGTTCAAAGTCGGAATTTCGAGTTTAAAGGAACTTATGGAAAAATACAATAAAAAATAGTGTAGCCCTTCTATGCATCCTAAATTGTACTTCGAGAATCATTTGAAGTTTATTATTTTAAAATCATCACGTGATGAACCTAAATTGATATAAAATATAGAAATATATTTATTAAAAAATAACTGCAATTCACTGTGTCCTGCAAAAAAATTAACTGATACAGTTTCTTCACAGCAGTCGTGGCCGAGCGGTTAAGGCGTCTGACTAGAAATCAGATTCCCTCTGGGAGCGTAGGTTCGAATCCTACCGACTGCGGATTTTTTATTTTAATTTTTTTTTTACTTTGAATCTAACAGTTGTAGAAGACTAAAGTTAAAACCAGTTTATCATTTACTATGATAAAATATAGAACTGAAAAGTTTGTATTAGCTGGACAAATAAGTAATATTCTTTAAGAAGTTTTAAAAAAGTCAATACATAACTTCAAAAATAAAATATATCATTTAAACTGACGAAATAAATAGAATAAGTAGTGACTTTTTGAAATTTGCAGTAGAATTCATTCTTAAATGAGGCTATTTTTTCTGATATTCCAATTATAAAAGTATTTGACAATTTTTTGTGAAGTAAAAAATATGGTAGTTACTTATGAGAGTTAAACTGAGCCTGAACATCAATTCTATTATACCGATTAACTCGCAACTTCTTCGTTTCCGATTCTCTGCATTACGAAGTGTCTATATCACCAAACTTCCATATTTTAGAGGCATTGTTCATAAATTAATAGAACTAATCTCTTTCGACTTTTTTCTATGGTCAGCTTGAAGAATTAAATTTATAGGCAATAATGCTGATGTATTCTAATGTGAACGCCTTGAGCCTCTATAGCTCAAAACTCTTCAAATTGTACTGAATTCCCCAATGCAAAACACTCTGTATAATGGCCTAACATTATTTGTTCAGATGAGAATAAATTAAAGGTTCATCATAAAAAAGGTTGAGTATATTGAAGGATAAATTGAAAAATTGAATGATATAGCAAATAACATTGAGTCGATATTCAAAATAAAAATGACAGAAATGATTTTTCAGCTCTGTGTGAAAACTGTCAAAAACTACATACAGCAGTCGTGGCCGAGCGGTTAAGGCGTCTGACTAGAAATCAGATTCCCTCTGGGAGCGTAGGTTCGAATCCTACCGACTGCG
>WOGR01012497.1:0-10179 GCA_015342045.1 Leptinotarsa lineolata | reverse complement strand
CAGAAAAATTTTGTAGGCTATATCATTCATTCTTTCTTTTTTGAGAATAAAGCGCCAACCCTCGAATCCATTAGGACAAAGGTAATGGATAATGATCTCATTCCAAAATTGAGCAAAGAGAAGTTAAGGAAAATAATAAAAGAAGAAAGAGAAGATATAGTCTCATGGCGACGGAGATAATTTCGCTCTATTAGAGAAATGCGTTCTGCTCACAAAAAGACTTATTATCTGGACGAAACGTGGGTGAATGCTGGTCACACAGTATCTAAGATCTGGCAAGATATCACTGTAACTAGTTATCGTCAAGCATTTATGGACGGTTCATCAACAAGGTTAACGCGGACCAACGGGTAAAGGGCAACGACTAATTGTCGCTCATATAGGTAGCGAGAGTGGCTTTTAAGACGATAGTGCACTAATTTTTCCATCCAAAAAACGGAGATTATTACGAAGACATGGACGCCCAACGCTTTGAAGGATGGTTTGAATCCCTTCTTTCACGAATCGAACCAAATTCGGTGAAAGTAATGGATAACAGTCGATTAGTAGAACAGCTGCCATCTATGACCACCAGAAAAGCAGACATGCAGAGTTGGTTAAGAAAAAAAGGAATTCCATTTGCCGAGGACATGGTTGAGGCTGAGCTTATAAGTATCATTACACAGCATCTTGACAGATATCGCCAGCATGTGGTGGATACAATAACTCGTGCTGAAGGCATCACCATTTTGAGACTTCTTCCTTACCATTGCAAATTGAACACGATAGAATTAATCTGGGCTCAAATTAAAGGTCACGTAGCTCGTGAAAACATGGCATATAAAATTTCTGATTCATAAGCATAACATAGGTGATTATTTCTTTGCTTTGTAGTTCTCTTTCTATATAAAAGGAACTCAATAATCATTTTGTGAATTTTTCTGTTTTTTCGAAGTACTGCATTAGGCAAAATAAGAAAATGTGATCAGTTTTATCCATTGTCACCAAGTAGCGCCACCTACTATAACAATTTTTACGTAGTTACCTATGTATTTAAAAAAATAAAAATATTATTTTGGTACGCCTCTGCAGAGTTTGTAAGAGGTTTATCCGTTGGTCACTTCAAGTGCGACGTTGCTAATGAATTACCTTCAATTGAAATGTGTTATACTATAGTCTTGACGTGTTTGTATTAGTTATGGAACGTCCTCTTGTTTTTCTACCTGCTTTGTTCGACTCTTGAATAATTGGGAGAATCTGCATGCTTTGAAGATCCGGTATTTATGTTTCATTGATATTTAAATTCTAACATTGACGATTGAAATTAGTTTTATGTTTATGGCTTTTTATATACTGCCTGTATAACCGCGGATAATACCCATTGATTTCATCTAAAACTTTGATCGAAAACAATGTATTGAATGTCTACTGATTTGTCTGTTTGGCCATAGCGACAACTTCTTTTATATTCAGTAATGCGTGTTTTATGCTCTTTTTCGTGTTTCCGATATAAAAAGAGCCGCAATTATATAGTATTTGGTATACTCCTTATATACTTTATTGATCTCTTGAGTCTTTAGTTGACCTGAAACTATTTTCTATTGTCTTTATGTGTTTGAGAATAGCTCGAACTCCTTGTGTTTCTATGTTCCTTTCAATACGGTATATTATAACGTAACAAAAATATCAATCGAGATCAACCCGTATAGCAAAGTTTTTTGCTTACGAAGTACAACTAACTGCCTTAGAGAGAGTTACATATCATAACATTATTCATACAAAAAAAATATTATGTTTTTCTGGCTTTTTGTCCTTCGTCAGTGCTATAAAGACACAAAAACCAAGAAGATGACTTCATGTTTCAGTCAAGCAAGTGTCGTCTGCTGCTGGCCTAACCCCACTGACGAAGTCAAAGAAACCAATGAATAATAAGCAACAAAACAATAGATACTCACCTATTGAATTAGCAATTTTCCGGCACCAAGTTACAGATAAAATGTTTTCGTTTATCAGAAAATCTGATGTAAAGGAAAATACGTAGGTCAAGATGAAATTCGTTAGGTAAGGAACTGCTGATAATAGTCCGTTCTGAAAAATTGAAATCATTTACACACACACATTTTTCCATTAAAGAACAGAATTACACTTTGTATGTCGAATCCCATGACTTTACTCATGTAAATTGGCATTTCTGAAAGCATAGTAGTGTATGACCAGTTTCCACCAATTTGCGTAACAAAAAGAGCCCATACTGGTATAGATGTTGCAATCTTCTTCCAAGGAGTAGATGGCTAAAAAAAATAAATATCTACACACATGTAATAAAGGGAAGAAAATGAATTTGTTCTGAGTCATGAAAATTAATAAATCAATAAAAAACCCGAAATATATACCCCTAAACAAGCAACTCGATCTATGTAGGTCTCCACTCTTGAATTTATGAATTTGGCAACCCCGGTAATCTCTATGATTTCATAGTTGGTACCCCTATTCAATCAGTACGTAGCCTCCCAGACTACCTGTAATCCCATATAATTCGTGTGCATATGAAGTTAGTTAGTTGTTGATAATGGGCTAAACCCCGAAACCGGTCGTAAGAATAAATGAACGTAGTGGAAATTAGACAAAAAAGTGTTTTCATTCATCTTATTGAAGTTAGCTTATTTAAATTTATTGTTGATGGAAAGCTGTGTTCACGATTTCAATTATTTCATTTCAGAAAAAGTTGTATCGAAAAAAGTTGTTGATCAATGTTTTAGTGAAGTAGTCAGTTGGACTTGTTTTCTATCTCCTAAACAACTTTTAAGAACGTTTTCTTATTAAATTACATGCACTATTTTGATTCAATATAAATACCCTTTATAAAACAAAAGAGATATTTTTTTAAAAGTCTATACTCATTTGCTAAAACTGAAAACAATGGGAAATTTTTTTTTTCAATTTTAATTCAAATAGATTACTATTTCAATCCGTCATTCAGTAATTGTCGGTTTCTGAACTTTTCAATCTCAATATTACCAGTGTCAAGACATTAGTGATTTCTTATTTCATTATCTTTAAATTCCTGTATTATTGGTAAACTTTGGGCTGTTTTTGAATATCCTTAGCCATTTATAGCGTCTACGTAACACAAAATCTATTCATATAGTAATAATTTCTACTCAACCAATCTGCAACTCGGCTAATGTTCTAGTATAATTTACCATTTCTGATTATGAACTGCACAACAAATAAATTTTTGAAAGCCTAGCCTATTTTTTGTTTAGGTAGTCCTACCAACAGCTTCCATTGTTTGTCACGAATAACTAGAATAACAGGATTTAGTGCATGAGTATACTGAATACTAGAAGTGTGTGGCATTAAATTATTTCTACAAAAATGATCTTTCACAAAAAGCCAACGAGCCACCCCCTTTCCATTTGAAAAAATGGAAAGGGGGTGGCTCGTTGGCTGGAAAAATTCATATTTGCGACTGTAAAATAATTCTTCAAACGACTGTGGAGTCATAAGCCTCACAATAGTTATTTTCCCACGTTACTTGATCAAGTATGAAGCGATTTACACGATCCATGGCATTCTAGATCAAAAAATAAAAATTGGACTCAAAATGATTTTATTTGTCAAATACTGACAAGTGAAGTATTGTTGGATTCAGAATGTCATTCTCGATCGAAATAAGTAAAAATATATCTATAGGATGTCTCATTTGAAAATTGAAAGATGGGGTCATTTCTGGTCAAACTGGAAGTACGGCAAAGCAAATAATTATGTCAAAAAATGTAAATTGAACTATAATATACACTCCAAAATTTCGTTTTTCTATCTCCAATAGTATAAAAAGTTATAGGGATGAGCCACCTTAGAGAATCACCCGGTATAAAAGGTCTTAACATCCTTTATTCAACATGGCTTCATTTTCGGAAATCGAATCAGTCGTTCCTGAATGATTTACAGTTTTATATCCTTCTCGAGTATCTACAAGCAAACAATGAATATTATGAAAACAATTATTCTAAATTTACTGAAAAAAGTCACTTCTTGAAAAAATGCAAGCACCAATTATATTATCCAAGAGTTCTGAAATGAATTGCGATTATATGATGAATACTTTGAACCTCACATATCCTTTCAAAAAAAGGAATCATTTCAGGTGATCTAGCAGGTCATTTCCCTCGTTATCGATTCGATTAATTATCAAACCAAACATGTTGTATCCAACTGATTTTACAAGAGTGACTAGATGAGAATTTTCTAAACCAGTTCACAAGATCACCTAATTTCGCCCTTAAAGTTTTGAGGCGATACGTGAAATCTAAAGTTTACATTACTCAACCGTAGTCTACTCCAGAACTTATATTATCAGTATATCTTTGTGACGAATTGAATAATCATCAGAAGAAATCATGTCGATTATTACGTTCAAAAGTTAAATGTTCGATAGACATTTGTGAAAGTTCGTTCTAGTTTGTCCAGCAGTAGGACATTGCTGAATTCCAATGGAATGATCACCTAATGATCGGTTTCGGAATATTACTTTCTGTCAGTTTAGGATCGATTCAACTTCATCGTCCAGAGAGTGAAAGAAGCATCCCGTCTGCCAACATTATTGCCAGCATTGGAAATAAGTCTGATGACCGTTTCCAGGAGAGATACTTACATATTGAAAAAAATATATTTCAAAATAGTTTCAACGTTCCTCCACTGCCAGAAAGTGATTTTCAGAGAGAACTGAGTTCCATCAAACAACTTTCTGCCAACAACGGTTACGAAGTAGATATTATCCACTGCATTGTTTTAAAAAACTGCGGAACCAAGCCATTTACCAGGCCTATCCCACTTCAAGAAACAATAATAATGTCATAGGACATTAAGATACTTTGATGAACCAACCAATAATATTGCTCGTTTTTTAAAGGGAAAGACTTGGACGTGGCATAACAGTTAAATAATAATTCAAACAAATTCATTCAAAATAGCAAAGACAAAACTTTGATGTCGTATAGATCAGAAGTACAGCTTGTGAAATCGAAGATTATATATCGACGAAGAAGGGCCTGCTTCGTCGATATATAGGTAATCAATTATTACATCACTAAGAAAAAAAATTCTCACCTTACGCCGAATATATAAGAAACTCATTGACGTAAATGATAACAAGGAATCTTATGAGGAAAGTGATGAAAGAAATAGGGTTCGGATGAGGGAAAACAAAAAAATTGGTCATGGAAAAACTGGCGATTCGGCAGATGCAAAGAAATTTCCTAGAGATATATGATGAAGAAGATCGAACAATAATTTATATGGATAAAATATATATCCATGTACACATGAGAAGAGTTGGAATGATGAGCATTAAAATCTGATTTTCCAAAATCCAAAACTTTATATTGGATAAACGGGAAGAATCTTTGACCAAAAAATGAAAGGAGTAATTTCTTCAATGCAAAGGTCAAATTCACATTTGTAAACAATTTTTTGACAGAGGGGCATGGGTTCAAACACGACTATGGAGTATAACATTTGGAATAGAAACGTTTGGAATTCAATTTTCTAGAATGCTCCAAGCATTAGTACATTTGAAAATTCTGATAAAATTAGCTGAATAACCAATTATAATCGAGTTTTTTCTCTCCATTATATCTATTCACTTATATCGAAATCGGTAATCAGTTTTTTACAGGTCAATTTATTGGGTTGGTAGAATTTTATTTCATAATGTTTGAAGTTTTTATTAGTTTATACCTAAACTCAGATGGAATTTTTTAGTCATTGAGTGGGTAGGAGGTCATATGATTTAAATTGATATTATATGAAATACTAATCAGAATTTAGACAGTATGGAAACGCCTGAAGAAACTATTGTATAGCGAAACACATGTTATCGTTTTGAAAACTGTCAAATGAAAATCTCACAGTAAAGTGTTACTTGAGTACTATATGGATCTCTATCAAGTATCAGCCAATTTCATCACGATGCTGCACATTACGAACTAGCATAAAATAATCACTTTCTTAGCTGGTCGAACGAGAAGCATCTGCAAGAGTATCTTCTCCGTGAAAACTTGTTCAAATAGCTGTCAATGAGCACTGGAGAAGTACTCGTAGTTGTTTTTATAGGATCCCACTATGTAGGAACATTGGGAGAGGTGAATATTTAGAATGTCTTTCTTAATTTAATAGCTTTCATATTCTCCAAATAAAATTGTAAAATAATTTGTGCTGGATGTAGAAGAATTGGCAGCACTGCTGAAATTCATTTACTGTTCAGAAAAAGGGGAATTATATTGTTCTGTCACTGTCACTGTCAACCTAACCTTACTTTCTGGTTTTCAGTACATGTGCTCATTAAAATGTCTAATCGCAGTTGTGAGAACTCTACTGACAGTTTTTGTAATATTTGTGATGAGTTTGTTATTGAAAAACATCAAAGAAATATTATAGACTTTGTGAATTAGGTTTATTTCTCATTTTCTGGAATTTAACATGGTGATCAGGATAAATCTTGGTCCCCGCATAAGGTATGTTATGTTTGTGTTGAAGATATTAGAAAATGGTCAAAAAAGGAGAAAAAAGCCTTTCAGTACGCTGCTCCTATGGTTTAGAGGGAATCTAAAAACCACACTGATAATTGCTGCTTTTGTAGTATTGAAATTACTGGCCATAATTCGAAAAACAAGAAGGTAATAAGCTACCCTGACCTAATTTCCGCCATCCGACCAGTAGGGCACCCAGAACCTCCAGATGATTGTAATTCTGTTCGAACTGAAATGTTTTTTGATATACTATCAGATATAGATGAGTAAGATCATGAAGAGTTCCAATGTGCCACAGCAAATAGATAGCCTAAACTGTTTACTCAGATTGAGCTTAACGACTTAGGGATCTTGGGTTAACAAAAGGAAAAGCTGAATTGCTTAGTACTATACTAAAAGAAAAGAATTTGTTGGCAGTTGGAACTAGCATATATGTGTATAGGAAGAGAGAGCAGCAGTTCTCGACATTTTTTGAACAAGAAGGTGGTTTAGTGTACGACATTCCAGGTCTGATCAAAGAGTTTGGTATTGAATACAAAAGAGAATACTGGGGGCTGTTTATTGATTTTTCAAAACTATTTTGAGGGCTATTTTATCACACAATAATAACATCTATGCATCTATACCTGTTGGCCATTCTGTACATATGGAAGAGACATATGAAAACCTGGAAATGGTATTGAATGAAATTGGCTATTCAGTTCATGGTTGGATGACATGTGGTGACTTGAAAGTAATATGCATGCTTATTAGTCAGCAAGGTGGTTTTAGCAAATTTCCATGTTTTTCTGTGAAAGGAACAACAGAGTAAGGGATCAACATTGGTGCAGAAAGAACTGGCCTGTGAGGGAGTCTTTCAAACCCGGCGAGAAGAACATTCTCCGCAAAAACCTTTTAGATCCTAGAAACATTCTCTTACCACCTCTACATATAAAGTTAGGTTTGATGAAAAAGTTTTTGAAGGCAAGTTGGACCTTTTTTCAAGTATCTCTGTCATAAATTTCCAAACCTTTCAGAGGCTAAACTTAAAGAAGGCGTCTTTGTAGGACCCGACATTCGAAAAATTATGTTGGACGTAAACTTCGAAACCACAATGACCATACATGAGAAAGAAGCATGGGTATCATTCAAGCAAGTTGTTGCAGAATTCTTAGAAAATGCAAAAGACCCATAATATCGTAGCTAACATGTTAGAGAATTTTTAAAAAGTAGGATGTTTGATGAGCCTGAAAGTCTACTTTTTGAACAGTCATCTTGATCACTTCCCGGAAGGAGATTTGAGAGAAAAACGTTATCAGGGCCGCTTGAACATCAACGTGATGGAGAGACTTATGTTGGTCGCTTCACCGTGAAGCTCAACAAGCGACTTATCGCAGAAAAAACTACACAAACAATTTCAAAGAAAACAGAGAAAGGAAGTATAAGCCAATTCCATCTGACTGATGGAATCTACATTACAACACTGTATCATTATTTCAAGTAACCTACTGTAAATAAAAACCACGATAGTGATTTAACATAGTTTTTCATTGATTTTACCATATACCGTACAGATTTTGAATTATATAAAAAAGGTCAATTTCTCAAAAACTATGGGTGATACAGAAAACTAAGAGCAGATTTGGATTCAGCACACAAAAATCCATAAAAATTAGCTATTAAAGTAAACAAAATTTTCAAAAATATTTTTTTTGTTGGCCTGAGATAATATGAGTGTGTCAAACTTGAACTCAACCAACATTCAACAAAACCCATTATTGCACTAGGAAAATACTAACTCAAACTGTATTGAATATAATATATGACAGTTTTTTTTTGTTCCAGCTAACATACTCGTGACGATTGCACGAAGGCTAGCCCCTAGCCGCCGAAAGAAGAAAAAGAGGAGGCATGCGCGCCGGCGAGGAATATGCGGAGCTGGCCGATCTAAGCGGCGCCGGCCAATACGCCCGCTCGACTTGGAGCCGTACGCCGAGTCGAGGCCGTGGACCGATGCCAGCCGAGGCGGAAGACGTTCTGGGCCCGAGCGGCAGCCCGAGGAGCCACTCGAGAGGTCGTTCGGGGCTGTACTATTCACCACCCGGAACGTCGTACACAATCGTGGAGCGGCCCAGTTCTGTGATGCACCATCACCCAACTAGAGAAAGAGATTACTCGCACTATAACTCTTTGAGTAGCCCAAGAGGTGAGAGTATTTGATGGCGCTGTTATATTTAGGACACACTAGATTTATTAATCTGATTACAAAGAGACCGCCCATGAATTTCGAAAATTTGTCATTATTATTTGTAGATATATATCTTTTGTACTTATTTGATATTGGAAATCAAGTCGCAAAATCGTGTTAGTTACACCATATATGACTGAAAAACAGTAACTCAAGAACTGCCAACAACGAAAATTACTACGCACCCTGACTATTCAAAAAAATAATGCGAATTTTCATTTTTCTCTATTTATTTATTTATCAGAAAGGGGTGAGTAACGTTTCGTTTATTACTGTGGAAGCAAGAGAAAGAGGTGCGAGCACACGTTTACGGTGGAGTAGGCTCTGAGGAATTTGGAGAAAACTATCATACATTGCCACTAATTTCAGCAGGATTATTGTGTAAGTCAGTCAGTGAGTGAATCTGTGAGTAAGTCAGTCAGTGATTTAGTCAGTGAAACGGTGAGTCAGTCAGTCAGTGAATCAGTCAATGAGTCAGTCAGTTAGGAAGTCAGTGAGTCATACTGTCAGTCGGTGAATGGATTAGTCAGTGAGTCAAACAGTCTTTGGCGAGACAGAGAGTGGGTCGGTAAGTCAGCCAGTAAGTCAGTCAGTAAATCAGACTCAGTCTGTCAGTCGGTGAGTCAGTTAGTGAATGAATCAGTTAGAGAGTCAGTATGTCAGTCAGTCAATGAGCCAGTAAGTCAATCTATCAGTCTGTCAGACCATCAGTGAGTGATACTGTTAGTAGAAGAGTCAGTCAGTCAGTCAGTCAGTCGATGAGTGAGTCTGTCAGTCGGTTAGTGGGTCAGTCAGGGAGACAGTGAGTTAATCTCTCGGTCAGTCAGTGAGTCAGTGACTGAGTCATTCGTTGAGTCATGTCTGTCAGCATGTCAGCCAGCCAGTCAGTGAGTAAGTTACTCTGTGAGTTAGTCAACGGGTGAGTCGGTGAGCAGTTAAAGAGTCCGTTGGTGAGTCAGTCGGTGAGTCAGCTGGTCACTCAGTCAGTCTGTCAGTCGGTGATTCAGTGAGTCAGTCTGTCAGTCATTGAGTCAGTTGGTGAGTCAGCGAGTCATTCAGTGAGTCAGTCAGGGCATCGATCAGTTTGTGATTCAGTTGATGGGTCAGTATGTCAGTCGGTCAACGAGTCGGTCAGTACGTCGGTCAGTTAGTTAGTCAGTCAGACAATAATTGATCAGAAACTCTGCCCAAGAATTTCCGAAAAAATTGCATGGCATAAGCCAACCGATATGCCGACATCCTCAGCAACTTCTCTAATACTGATACGACGATTCTCTCTAAAACTTTTCTACACTTCCACAACATTTTCATCGGTTTGTTTGAAGGTGAATGACAATGTTTCGTGGTGAATTTCAGCAGTTCGGACTTCCATTGTCTAAAATTTTATAAAATGATTTGAAATCCCTGAAATAAACAATACAATTGAAATTTAAAAGAATA